>PVIC010029997.1:0-22182 GCA_004025085.1 Thryonomys swinderianus
GGCTGGCCCTGAGCTCACTATGGTGCCCAGGCAAGCCGCCGCGAACTCAGCAATCCTCCCGTCTCTGCCTCCCGAGTGCTGGGATTACAGGCGTGAGCCACCACGCCCAGCATTATATGTGGTAACCGGGGATCGAACTCAGGTCCTTACGCTTGCGAGGCAGGCGCCGGAACCACTGAGCTAACCCTCCGGCCCGTATCATGATTTCTTAAGCTGGGAAAGTTATTTAATTTGTTGAAATTTTTCATTTTTGCACTTATTATAACTGCAACTTTTATACCTCAGTGTTAATGTAAAAATTATACAACTGAGAAGAAACTTTATATAGATCACTTGAAATCTGGTTCACAATTTCAGAAAATTTAAAAGTATGATTTAAACTGTATCCACTACCTTTTTACAATCCATGGAGCATGTATAAATACCATATCATTTCTCTGGTATGAGAAACTGAAGGTGTAAATAAGTTTCAGAATGTATGATAGGTATTGCAAAATGAGAAGAAACTGTTCAAAAGAAAAAAGAAAATGTGGTAGGGGGAGCACTAGGGGAAAATAAAGAAGAGTAAAAGGTTTATAATTAAAAAATGGGTTGGGGTTGTAGGGAGGGCAGCAAAAAGGGAAAAAAATGAGTATCAAGTTGTATCATGTACTGGTACAAACTCCCAATGTTGAATGCGATCATAACGTATGTATGAAATATATGAATAAAATCAATTTAAAAAAAAGAGTTTGGTATCATGACAGCTAACTAATCCATGTGTAGAAACAACTTATTTGGGACATAAGGTAATACTTAGGATTGTGTCCACCATAATCCATTTAGATAATCCTGTTTCTAAAGGCTAAACATTAAAGACACCTATTTCCACTTCCAACTGCTTCTTTCAGTATCGTGGTCAAAATCAGTTTATTTTGCTCGATTTTAGCTGACAATTTGTAGGTAAATTATTAATTGATTGACAAGTATATAACAATATGAATAAGATCCATCACTAATTTCATTAAATAATAGGAGGGAAAACAATTGGACTAGTATTTTGACATCTCAGCATCTACATTAAAATAATATTTAACAGTACTTAGACACCATGTAAGGCACCAAATTGAAAATGATGCACTTCATTTGGTATAATAAAGCTAAAATTTTAGTTTAATACCTTGCAAAACAAAGTACTAATTTAAGACACATTTATAAAGATACAAGTAGAAATTATTTTTACTGCTTCAGAATGCTATTGAAGCAGTAAGGTGTCTATGAAAAATTTAGGTTATGTTGGTCTGCTTTGTTAATAATAAAATTTTCTAGTTAATTTATTTAATTGAATGTCTTTCTCATTAAGGACATTTATGAGTATGTAAACATTAAGAAAATAAAATCTAAGATTTGGAAGATGGCGTATAAGACTATGTGAGGCTATTTTCTCCTGACTAACACATTTGGAGCATAATTTTCTCGTTTTAAAAAATGAAAATCGTAATGTGTGCCTTTCAGGACTGTTCCAAGAGTAATCTTCATCATGTATACAGAGGACCTAGTACAGAATACACTCTCCATACATAGCAACTGTAATTATCAGAAATAATTTTGCTAGGTACAAAGTTTCCTTTTTCTGAGACCTGGCTTCTTGTTCCAAGTGCTGTAACTCAATGAGATGTAATAGCACTTCACACTCAGTGGAGAGAAGAAAGCAGGAAAACGGCTGAGAGGGGGATTCTCCTCCTCTTTGGTGTTTCCAGTCATGCTGATCCACGTGGAAATCTCAGGCACAAGCCCTCAGGCGAGGCACGTGTGGGTCAAAGACAGCAGACCTATTCAGTTTCTGATGCTTCTCCATTCAGTGTCCTTCCCTGGCTTCCTCACACAAACCTTTATGGGGCCTCTCACCCCTCTCTTCTACTATGGCCCGGAGCTCCATTATAGCAAGGACAAACCTGTTCCGCAGTAGCTGGACCATCACTCGTCTGCAGCAACAATTAGTCACCTACAGCAGATTCCAGAATTCTTTGCTCCTGAATTCAGGGGATCTGTAAGACGCTGGGTGCCTGGAGGCAATTAGCAGGAGACCAGAAAAATGAAGATGATGGAAATCACTTGAAAAAGCTGAAACCAACTAGAAATATGAGGTGGTTAAACCTGATATATTTTGAAAGAAACAAGTATCTTTCACTTGTACCCTTTTTCTCAACACTTATCAATGAGAGTACAAAAAAGTACTGTCTTTCACTTAGCTATTTAGCCTTATTACAAACTGAAGTCTTAGAATGGTACAGGGTTCCTTTAAAAACTTATTAATGGATTTCTGAGTCTAAAAACTACAAATTTTAAAAGAAAAGAGCTGATAATCAATTGCTCTAAAATAGCAAACATGATTTTGATTTTTAAATTTTTCCTTTCATTTTCTCAATTCAAAAGTAGACAAAAGGGATTTTAAATGCATAAAAAATATTTTAGTTTTGAATGAAGGCATATAATTTTTCCACATCACTCCATACTCACCTTCCTTCACACCAAATCCCACTTAGATTTTTGTTTTGTTTTGTTTTGTTTTTTGTTTTGTTTTCCTATAGGAGAAAAGAGTTCTAAATACAACAAAGACATTTCACACGGGAAATAAGCAAATGTAAATGTGCACACCCCGGGCACACCCCTCACGAACACTGAAGATTTTGGACTGTCTGTTTCTTTTGAAAAAGTACCTGTCTAAGAAAGAAAAAAATAGCGTAGAGCACATTTTGCCCTTCGTGGCTCTGATTAGAGTCTTAATGCTATGTTGCCTTAAACCGTGCCAATTTCATTTCTACAGTGAAATATGCTTTAGAGGACAGGAAGAAAGCTGATTATTTAATCAAAGAGAGGGAGAAAGCCAAAATAATCCACTGTATCTCATGAAAGAGTAGAGGAGGGGGAGGAAAACCTCTGAGCACATTATACTAACGCTATTTCTTTATTTTAAGTAACAAATAAAATAGCAAAACATTTTTCCCATCATAAAAACTGACTTTGATCCCCAGTACAGCCATTGAGTGGAAAATTGAACCACAATATAATTGCTTTCCCTGTGACTGATAAAGTAGTGTAACAAATTTTGTGTTTGAATGATAAAATCAGCAATTGGCCCCCAGCTTCTCCCTCTGCCATTCCTCCAAGGACACTCAAGTCCCATCAAGGCTCCAGGGCAAGTCAAGGCGGAAGAACTCACTATAAAAGTACTGTGAGTTGTTGGATTTTTCTCACTTCCTGTTTAAAGAAATTAAAAAAAAATAATAATAAAAATATTCACGTTTGCCTTTCAATGCCTAATATAAATCACTTCCAAAATTAGATGGGAGAATCCACCCATCAACACTTTTTTTCTGTTGCCATAGAAAAAAGACTAAAGCTATACTGAGAGAAATTATTTTACTCAAGAGTAAAATCTTGTTAGAATGGAGAAATTGTCTTAATAGTCCTAGTGGCAAGTGCCACAGCTGTTTGATGCAGAAACAGCAGCCAGAAATACTCTCACATGGGAAGAAAACCGGGTGTATTTGTGAGCTCATTACTGTGGAATTTGGCTGGAAAGAGCCAGCGTTTTTCAGACTAGAGGCTCAGCAGAGCCGGTTCATTGATATGATGATGGTGTCCGGGGTAGAACTCTATGTACTTCTCTAAATATGGTATTTGGTTGTCTCCTTACTCAGAAGAGGGTGAATTCCAAATCACAAGACAACACTCTTAATTATGGGGAAAAAAATTGTTCCTGGTAGAGAAGTAAGAGGGAGACAGAGCAAGATGTCAGTTAAGGATGGGTCAATGCAGGGATTCATGGGGGAATTCACATGTAGTTTCCAACCATGACCCAGCTGCAGTGCTCTGAGACTTCTCACTAAAGTTCTACTTCTCACGAGAATACATTTCCTGAGTAAAAGTTGTGTATTTTGAACTGAGGTTGTAGGAAAATGCACAGACAAGGAAAAATAATTTGAAGACCAAATTCTTCCAGCTTCATAGAAGCTCTTAGATTCTACTGGATTCACAGTCCCTTCAACCAGGCAGTCAGACTAGAGTGCCTGGTATGTGACCAAAAAGGGAACTTTAACGGGCAACTTTATGGGTGGCTTTGTAAAATAATAATTTTAGTTCTGTTCTTTTCACATTTCCACAGTGGGCATATATAACTCTTGTTTCGTATCTATGTTTTGCTTTTTTGTCTTTTTAAAAATCTGAAATTTGAAAATTGTCAACACAATAAAAATGACAGTATAATCCCAATGTACTTAGTACCCGTTCAACAGTTTTCAATTTATGTCTGCTCTTATTGCAGAAAAATTTTCACTCCTCAGATTATTTTGAAGTGAAATCAAGACATCTTACTCTTTTATTTATAAATATTGTTGGGGCTGAGAATGTAGCTCAGTGATGCTGCCACCTACCAGGCAAGTGCAAGGTACTGAGCTTGATTCCTGGTTCCTCAAAAAAGAAAAATAAAAGAAATTATTCATGTATGTTTCTGAGGTAAAGGATAAGGTATGATCACAATCTTATTGCCACATTTAAAGTAATTAACAACAATTCCTTAAATCTCATAAGTATTCAGGCATAGTGAAACTAAGTATGGTCTCTGTTGCTATATTTCCTATTTCTCTGGAATTACATGACATTAGTAGCAACCCAGTTCTTTCCTATACTTTATGGTTTCTTTGTCTATACTTTCAATTTCTTTTTAAACACTTGTATGAGGAGCTTGTGATTCTTCTCTCACTATTGGATGACTTGAACTACTGGTGATCCACGTGTGACTGACTCAAAGGGCACCTTTTTATTAATTTTGTTAGTAAAAGGACTGATAAATGTGTGTAGATCCATTGGTACCACCAGTGGTACAAGCCACCTGATGAGAAGATCATGCATGTACCAACAGTGGTTCAAGGTAGAGGGAACACCTGTTTAAAATTATTCAGTCAATTGTTCTTAGGCTTGCTCACATTTGCTGGTTGCATTCCCAGCATATTTATGAGCATGATTTGTGTTTTCTGTAATTTTATAGTTAGATTTAAAAACTTGATCATTTTAGATTTGACTTTGTAGTAGGGAGTGGGGAAGAGAGAAAAATGCTATTTGGAGTTTAGGTTAGTTCTAGATGCAAGACTGTTAGAAAAAAGAGAATCAATGATGTCTTTCAAACCAAATGTTATAATCTGAAATATTTCTGTCCTCATCAAATCCATAATGCTAAACTCTTACCCACTCCCAAGGGGATACTACTAGGTAGTGGGATCTTCTTTGAATCAAAACTTACCAGCATCTGGAAGTATGAGAAACAAATTTCTGTTGTTTATGAACTATCAAATCTATGGTATTCTATAATAGCATCCTGATGAATTAAAACACTTGAATATTGCAAAATTAAATAAGAGGTATTGTAGATTGAGCAATTAGGTCAATGCCTGGTATATAGTAATCCCTTTATAAGTAGTCACTGTTATTAATAATTATGAGAACAGTAATCTACAAAATAACTTTGTCAGCATTTGCTGTCTAGAGGAACGAGAACTTCCGTAATTACAACTTTGGTGACTTTATTATTTTGCCTATCATAAAAATTGTTAGTAGTGACCCTCCCTGTACTTGGGAGAGAAACACTTTGTACTCCGTTTTTAAACCACAATCATACAATTGAGCTGTCCTGATTCTTTGTTCCTCAATGTAACTAGAAAGAGGTAGAATCCATGGATAAGTATCATTTTCTTTTTAGTAGATTTCAGTGTTTTCACCCTTGTCCCCTGTAGATTACTCAATATGATAGACAATCCTTTAAAAATGGGACTATATTTGAATCTCCCACTAGCCCTGGTAATAAGCTCAATGTTCCTCAAACCCCTCAGAAAATATTCATATTCTGCTCTCTGGAACTTGTGGATATGATTTTATTTGGAAGGCTTTATGTGGATATAATTAAATTAAGGATTTCAAGATGAGGTCAGTCTGGACTCTGAGCTCTGAATCTGTTGGCAGGTGCTGGTTTTTATTTTATGAAAAAACAAAACAAAATAATAAGAAACTAACAATAGTTAATGTGCTGTTTGTCATTATTTTAAAAGTAGTTACTCAGACATCAAAAGATTTCTTCCTAACGAAGAAACAGGTGATAGCACAAAACTTTCTTTTTCAATGAACTGAGAAACTAGTAGTATAAATGAAACAAATTAGCATATATATTAATATATTTTGAACAAGTAGTTTAAGGAATTATTTGAGCTTCTCCCTAATTCCTATTTATCTATCTTCTATTTTTCCATTTATATGTATATACATATATATATATAAATGTAGACAGATTTTCTTATAAAAGAGAAACTACAACTTCTCTACTTGTGTGTTTGACATTTCATTCAAAATTATCTTCTCAAACTGCATCTATTTATCTACAAATACCTCAAGTTTATCTTTCTTTAATAGCAGAGAAGTATCTCATTGTGTATAAATAGCACATTATCATTATCCATTTATCTGTTGATGGACATATACTTTGTTTCCAAGATCTAGTTATTCAAAATTGTGCTGCTATCAACAGGGGTGTACATGTATCTCTCTGGACTATGATGATTTTAACTCTTTTGGGAGATACCTAGAAAGAGGATCGCTGGGTCAAGTGGAATTTCTATTTTTAGTTTATTGAGGAATATCCACAGTGATTTCCAGAGTGGAGGTACTAATTTATGTTCCCATCCACAATGTAGAGGAATTCTTTTTCCCTACATCTTCACCAGCATTTGTTATTATTAGAGGGTTCTTTTTTTCAGACAGTGTCTTGCTTTGTAATTCAGACTGGCCCTGAGCTCACTAAGTAGCCCAGGGAAGCCTCAAATTCAGCAATCCTCCTCCCTCTGCCTCCTGAGTGCTGGGATTACAGACGTGAGCCACCATACCTGGCATCATGGTATGTGATACTGATTGCTGTTGGGCTTGAGTCACCATGCCCAGCATTGGTATATGTGGTTACCAGGGATCAAACTAGGGACCTTGCTCTTGCTATGCAGGTGCTGGAATCACTGAGCTAAATCTCTGGTCCATTATTACTTTTTGAAGGTAACTATGCTTTCTGGAGTAAGACGGTACTTCAGTATAGTTTTAATTTGCATTTCTCTAATAACCAGTGATGTTGAACATTTTTCATGTACTTATTGGTCATTAGTACTTCTCTGAGACATGTCCATTCACCTTAGTTGCCCATTGTTATTGGTCTTTCATTGCATGGAGTCTAAGCTTTTGAGTTGTTAAATAGTTCTTTGACCAAGGAATAGGAGGGAAAATTTTTTTTCCTATTTTGTAAGTTGTCTCTTCATTCTGCTGGTTGTTTCCATCACTGTGCAGACTTTATTTGATCAGATCCCATTTGCTGATTCTTAGAAGCTGTTTTTTGTTTGTTTATTTTTTTTGTTTTTTTTTAGAAAGAGCAAAGAAAGATTTGGAGGATGTTAAACCTAAGAATGAGATTGCACTGTTATGTCTATAAGCAAAGTATACCAAAGAGTTCCAGCAGTCACCAGCACCTTGGAGAGAGGCCTGGAGCCCCCAGAGGAAACCAGTGTTCCTGACACTGCGATTTCAAATTTCTGGCTTCCAGGACTGTGAGAGATTAATTTTCTGTGCACACTTGTTTGTGTTACTTTGTTATGACAACCAGAAGAAATTAGCATATATCCCATCATTGTTCTTTCAGAATCTGCATATTTTCCCTGTCCTTCACTAAACTTTGTTTCTCTCTTCCTCTTCCAGTTGCTCTGACTTTCTTGTTGGCCCATGGGTATGCTAGATTCATTGCCATCTCAAGCCTGTGAACTTCTTTTCTGAAATGACCTATCCCAAACTAGCTTGCTTCTTTCAAACTTCTTGCTGTCAAATGCTGTCTTTCAGGGGTCTACTCCTTACCATCTTATGTTCATTAATTACAGTACCCTCATACAACATCCCTGCAAAGTTTTGCTTTTCTTACCGTAGTACTTAGGATGTCTTATAAGTACACCAAGAGGGTCTTGTTTGATAATGCATCTCATTCAACTACAATTTAGGCGGCAGTAAAGCAGATTTTTTTTTTATTCAGTCTTCAACACCTAGAGCACTGTTGCAGCCATGGTAGGTCTATTATTATTTGTTGAACAAATGGTCAAAAAATGAAATCTATAAAAAATAGGTGTGAATTTACATGGTTTTCTTTGTATTTTTATAAGTAAAATCTTCAGAATTTCTTGTAATAATTTCCATCTGACATAACCCAGCTCTCTGAAACTAGGTTTTGAGAAAAGCATTTTACAAACAAAAAAAAGAGAAATAATTGATAAGTTTGCATAGAGGGCAAAAATCATATGGGAGAGCAGATCTTTAAATCTTGTTGTAGTAGTCACACAGAGTGGTGGGAGACTGTGATTTCCCTCCCTCATATGACTCTATTTCTCTGAAAAGGGACAGTAGAGGTTTGGAATACAGGTTGACCAAATGATAGAAAAAGGTAGATGAACTAAAGATTCACGAGCAAAATGTCCCTTTCTGTCCAAAAAAGAATCAAGGAGGATGTATTAAAAATTTAATCACCAGTGAATCAAGTTTTAAAATATTATGTTTTTTGAACTCCCCCTAGAGGACAATTAAAACTTAATTGAATCATTGAGAGAAAATATTGCATAGTTTGAGTCACTGCTAACATTTTATTCAACAGCAAAGCCAAAGGAAATAGTTAGAAGTATGATTAATTTTGAAGATGCTCACAACTAGTACCAGAAACCACATTACCTTTTCAATAAATAAGAAAGTCAAGAAACTGTGAGCACAATTAAAATAAATAGTACAGTGTTTAGTTGGGTATGGTCCTCGATGGAGCACCACAGGAGAATGGCAGGAGTAGGTGCCATACTCTTAAATATTTTTTTTATTCATGGTCCCACTGAGGGAATTAGGAACACAAGCCATAACTGTGGCAATGCTACTAAATTTGGAAGCACTGAAACTAAAAAGGAATACAGTAAAGGAGACAGAATCAGATAACAAAGTACAAAATGGAAGAGAATATTTACAAACTATGTACCTGATGAGAAGTAAGCATCCAAAACATGTAAAGAATAAATAAATTGCAAAAATCATTCCAAGTAATATAATTAAAAATGGTGAATAGACCCACACAGATATTTCTTACAGGAAAACATACACATGGGTAACAGGTATATGAAAGTGTACTTAACATGGTATATCATGGAAATGTAAGTCAGCATCCTAATAACAAAAAAAATGGCTATTATCAAAAAGCAGACATATAGAAAAGAGACCCCCTGCACAATCTTGGTAGGAATGTAACTTAGCATAACCACTATAAAAACCAGTATGGGGGATTTTTGAAAAACTAAAGCAGACCTACCATATTATCCTGACATCATACTGCTGGGTATATGTTCAAAAGAAATAAAATCCGTATGCTGAAGACACATCATAATCCCAAGTTCACCATGGCATTATTCACAAAAGCAAAGATGTGAGAAAACAGTATCTGTCAGCTGAGTGGATGAAAAAAAAATGTGGTACATATACTCAATGGTATACTATTAACTCACAAAACATGGATGGAACAAAAGATCATTTTGTTGAGTGAAATGTTGGGAACTGTGGAGGACTTACAAGAATTTACCACTTACTTCCTTGGATTTATGAATGTCTTCCCTATCCTGCAGGATCAACTACTAGGATTTTTGGTAGACATCTGCCCTGCCCTGTGTAATCTACTACAATAATTATTGCACTAAGATTATTGGTGGACCTCTGCCCTGCCCTACTGTATTTTCAACTACAAGGATTATTGCAGATATTCACACTGATTTATGCATGCTACAATTTTGGGTGTGAAGGCTTTGTACCAAATGTTGGTGAGGTGAACTCAAGTATTGGGTCACCTTTCATTTCTGTTGCTCAGAGTGGCAAGAATTGAGCCTGGGCTCAGCTTTTTCTTCTCAAGGTTCCAATTTTGTTGTTTGTTAATCCTTTTGCTGTGGGTCTCACAGGAGATTGGAGTTTGCCGCAAGGGTTCTGGCTACATCCTCTTCCCCTGTCCCCTGCAGTGAAATAAAATAGATACAAACAGACAAGTAGAGGATGATCTCACTTACATTAGGAACATAGAAAAAAAAAAAAACATCTCATAGGAGTTGAGAGTAGAATATGGTTACCAGAGAGTGGGAGAGCCTGGGACAGGGTAAATGAGAATACAAATGAGTAAGAAATTCTGGTGTGCTATTGCACAGTAGAGTGACTACTGGTAGTGAAGATACATTGTATGTTTAAAAACATATAGATTGAGAATATATTTTAGTAGTAGTTTTGCCCAGCATGCAAAAGAAATTAAGTAGATAGTTAAGTTTGGCTAAAAATAAAATCCTCTTAAAAGGAGAAGGAAAAACAGAAAATGAGAGCAATAGGCAGGTACAAAGAAAATAAATTACCACATGGAAGATTTATAAATCGATACACAAAAGGAGTACTGGAGTTAGTAACATTGAAAAGAAAAATCTATGAGGCAATTGAAGAACAGTGATTTAATTTTCATATAAAGTTTTTTTAAAAAGTCAATAGAACTACCAGAGCTCTAAAATCTCTGTATCACAGGGGGTCAGGTTTTAAAATACAAAATATACAGAGAGATGGAACATTTTCTGAATCTTCAGCCCAATGATGAGGATAAAAAGAGGTCAGCTGGATTTTTTTGACTCATCCTTGTAGTACTGGGATCCTAATGAATACAAACTCTTAGTTGTTTCTGATGTCAGAGTAGCCCAACTCCAAACTGTTTAGGTCACATGTTTCAAGTTGCCTATTGATCAACTCAGTTGCTCCAACTCAGAATTGTCTAACTGGTTTTTATGGGAATGAAAACAAATGGATCCCTTTATTACTATTATAATAGATATATAAAACATTATGCTCTTACATTGGAGTTGAAAAAGTAATTTAATTTTTATAATTAACAGACAGATGGAAAAGAGGAACAGGAGAAATTATTAAAGATGAAAGGAGTACAGAACTATACATGCAGGTGAGCCTTGGATCATTATTTTAGGAAACTGACTGAGTTGATTCAAAAGCTTTATTTTCCATTCTAGTCACAGTACCCTGATTTTAACTAGTGAACGTTTCTCACTATAGACTTTGCATTCTTGACTTTGGCAGACACGTATTGCTTTGTGCTGGGGTGAGTGCTACATGTATGACTTGTGTATTGTGTAATGTTTAATAGAACCCTTAACTTCTACTCTTGGAACATCATTTCTAAATGCTGCTCCCAGTTGCAGTGATCCAAAATATCTCCAGACATTACAAAATGTCCCCTGGGTGCCACCACCTTTCCCTTTTCCAACTGATGAATATTGACCTAGACAAGAGGAATTAAAGAGAACTATCCTCCAAACTAGGAAATATTTTTATGGATTTCTAGTAGGAAGATTGGACCTGTTATCTATTATCTCCATAAAACTATAGAAATGGTGGGCTTACATGGCTTTGGAATTTTTGGAATAGATACAAAGATATTTGGCCAAGTCAGAGTCTGAGATGTTCCTTTCATTTTATCTGAGACAGGCACTGAAATCTGGGAAACTCATATTACCATTGAAGAGTTCAGTGTCCACTCACAGCTTAAAGGCTTCTATACTCTGGGTTCATCCATCTTTGGGGTTTGATCTGCAGAAATAACCAAGCTTCCCAGTACTACATGCTGCCCCTCTTTCTGAGACTTGTTTCCACTGAGCCTGTGCCTGATTTTGTGAAAAAGGATAACTGAGTTGCAGTCAGGCCAGCTTTCTGCAAACCCCGCACAACCCTGTGGCAGGGACTACTCTACCTCCGCAGTCTGAGTTTGGATGCCTTTACGTGTACTTTTCACAAACACAATCAGAATCAAAATGACTGCAGGTCCTAACTTATGGAACAGCCTCGCAAAGGCACATTGGAGAGTTTTATATATTGATTAGGCAGAGTAATATTAATATGATTTTTGCCTCTAGTCAATTTCTTTCTTCAGAATATTCCCAGCTGGGATTGAGAAAGTTTCTCTGATTCTGGCTGAATGCTAATGTGATAAACTTCATGGTGACCATTTGACCTATGTCCTTTCTTCTTTTCTCTCTTCCACAGCCCCCTCTCCCTGTTTCTCCAGAGAAAATAGCTTTCCAGGTTTCACTGTCGGGCTCACGTGTCTGCTCCGCTCACAATTGACGCAGTGACTGATGGTTTGCAGTGCTGTCTCCCTTGACCTCGTCAACATCAGAAACTGCTCTCAAATCTCAGTCATCTCTGACAGCCTTTGAGCAGAGAAATGAGACAGTCTCCCTGACACAAAGGCTTCTGGCCTGGGGTAAAAAATTCCTTTTGAAAAAAAAAATTTGAACACTCTACAGACCACACTGCTTTCCATTCATCTTGCAGTCTAGCCCATCCATCCCTAACTCCACATTAGCTTTCAGACATCACAGCCTTTTCTGTTTCTTAAAGCCTAGCCACAGTAGCTCGGTGTTTTTACACTGCAGTGGTTTAGTTCTGATACCCTACTTTAGAGCAAAGAGGAAGATGGTCAGTTTGTACAACAGCAGCCAATTTTGACTTTTGAATAGGGATAATCCTATTTCTTAATTAACACCCTAATTAATCCAAATAATATTTTAAAAAAAAGAAAACTATGATCAGGAGTGATATAGAGAACAGCCAGAATCAACTAATTATAACTCTAGAATATTCAAAATAAAAATATAGTATATATAGAAACAATGTTGGGTGATTTGTAATAATGAATAATAATAAAATAATAATAAAGCAAATTAAAAAATAAGAACTACTGATCTTGATTTTTTTTTCTTCACTTGATAAGTAAACTGTCCTAAAACACTTGCTTCATTTTATCGACTTCAAAATGAAATAAAATGCTTATTTCCTTCTGAAATCATCCTCAACTCATTCATGGTTAAGATGTTAAATCCTTTGGATTATTAGAAAAAGTACATAAAATGTAATTATTTTTTATTTGAAGTTCTTCCACAGCCAGCCAGGTTAATAGTAATAATTAGTCACTAGTTATGGTCTTATTCCACATCAAACAGTAGGTGTAGAGCTTTGGTGGAAAGTAGGGCTCCATTTCCCAGCATTCTTTGTATCTAGGTGGAGGCACATGACTAATTTCTGATGATTAAGAGATTTCCAGCAATAATGAACACCACTTTTATGCTTCATATAAAAGTTTCCCAGTAGAATTGTCAACTTTAACAAATAAAACATAAAATGTCCAGTTATTCTGAACTTCAGATAGTTACATATCATGTGCTATAAGTATAACTAGAAATTGTTCACATTTAACTGAAAGTTAAATGGAAGTGACAATCCTATATTTTAATAATCTCACTTCCTATGCAAGATCCTTCTCTACTTTCCTGAGTCCATTTCCTATTTAGATTGATTTTATGAAAACAAGAATTCCACTAGAATTATGTTCAGTTATTGAGATTTCAAATCTACCTTTTTAAGCATACATTAACTACTAAGCATGAACACAGAGAGATTTATTTCTCACACACTTACTTGCCAATCTCACAGTGGGGTTCAAAAGAACTCAGATACCATCTTGTGTGAGTCAAGGTTTCTGCAGGAAAGGAAGTTGAATTCTATACTTAGGAAACGTCTTTGCTGCAATCTGTCAGTGGTGTATGAGAAAGCCAGGATTAAAGTTTCATTTTCTCTATTTCTTGACTTCACCTTCCCACCTGATCACGATGAAGTTTCTCATGTATTATCTGCTTCCCACTAAATTATCACTGCTCATGCAGTGACTCCACAATGACTAGTGACAGCATATATTCTTAGAAGTCTCTTTGTCCCTCACATGGCTTGTTATTTCCTTGGAAAGATCTCTATGAAAATGGACAGGTGTGGACAATACATAGGGCAAATGTTAGGGTGAGTCACAACACAAATACATTTTAGAGAAGAGGGCTTAGGGGAGGTTATTGAACCCAAGCAAGGCTTTACGAGAAGATCTAAAAGGAAGCTAGACAAGCAGAGTACTGGTTTCAGAGAACATTCCATATAGAAGGAATTGTGAAAGTGAAGAGTTCAGGAGGAGATTTGAAACTGGAACAATTAATGTTCTAGTATTCTGGGGATCAGTCTACAAATGAGCAAATGAGAGATTCTAAATTAAAAATGATCTCTTTGGATTCACTGGAGTGGATATTTGCACTGAAAATCCCAGCTTTCACTCTGAGGCTCACAACATGTTGGTCATAAACCCTTTTGGAAATCATTAGCTTATAGGGACCTCTAGACTTTGGGGTGTAGCATAGCAGTGATGCACTACTATGGACTATCTTGTTCTCTTTTAAATTGCAAAGAATATATGTGCTCAGTGTTTTCTCAGGGGTTCAGGGGAAACTTTAACAATCATGAGAAGGATTTTCCCACTTGTTCAAGAAAAATGTAAAAACCATGAATTTTGTTGTGCTGGAAAAGTAAAACAAAGTCAGGGATATTTGAAAATTCTTTTTAAATTATGGAAGTATATTGACATGTAGTGTGGAGACAGAACATAGGGAGAGTCAGATCTGCAGAGTTTCAACTCTTTCATGACCATATCCACTCTGTTGGGTATGCAGCTCCCCCACCCTCATAAGCATTTAGTATGTGGACTAGCTTTGTATTATAATGCTCTGTTCCTGTAGTAGGACAAAGATTCCCATCTTTTAAAATAGATGAGGAAATTCTTAATGAAGCTAGGATAACTGTTGTCTGAGAGAATTCTGGATGGAGGTGTACCTCCTCATATGCTAATATGGCAGTACTCTTGTCCATCTATGGATTGGAAGATTTAAAGCTTGGAAAAACCTGATAGCTGGAGATTTTCAGAGTCTTCTAGAAGTTGGAATGATTTGGGTGGGCTGAGCTGCCTGGAAGATATAGACTGCCACCTCAAGTGTTTTCATATGTTTTCTTCATGAGCCTTGATGGTGTCCCATCTGTGCAGCCTCAGAGCTGTCCTACTTCTTAGTTAGCTGCTCAGCCTAAGTCAGTGTTCAGGAAGCACACTGCCCTTTATGACCCATGCTTGCCTTTGGCTATATTCAGTTACTACAGCAATCATAGGGCAGACTCAAGAGGAAGGGACCTAGATACCATCTGCGGCAGCTGTGTGGAATTCCACTCTGCCCCCTTTCTTCAAGTGGGAAAATAATAGTACTTTCCTAGTGCTGGGCGTGGTGGCTCACACCTATAATCCCAGCACTCGGGAGGCAGAGACAGGAGGATTGCTGAGTTTGAGGCTTGCCTGGGCTACATAGTGAGCTCAGGGCCAGCCTGAACTACAAAACGAGACCCTGTCTCAAAAAAAATAATAATAATAATAGTACTTTCCTACTATCTCTACAAGGCCAAGAGCAAGGTATGACATTCAGAATAGTAATCAAGGAGGACCCTCTCTTCCTGCATTGGGAGTTGAGCTATATACTGTGGTTTAAAAGACGGTGGGAAATCAATCTTGCCCATTTTGAGAAATTCACAGTGAGGGGCCTTTGAGGTCCTTGGAGTTCTCTTCATGAAACCTAAACCTTTACAAGAAATGTATGCAATGAATGTTATCTAATCCCACAGCTTAGTTCATTTTATCTGCAGATGGTCTTGGGAGGTGAACTGGGCAAGCCAGTCTTACCCTTAGCTAAGCAAAGAGTAGGAAGGCTGGGGAGGTTAGATGATTTGCCCAAGGTACCAGTGATCAGTGGCAAGAGGAAAGGTTGCTGAGTGCCTCACAGGCCTCAGTCCAGGTTTCTGAGTCAGATGGGAACTTCCCATCCATCCCTTTCAAAGTGTCCTCTCCTGTAAGGAAGGTGGCTTAAGTGCCACCAGAGGGGCAAGACAGGCTGTAGGCACAGGAGCCTAAGGGCTTCATCTTGCTCTTTGGCCCCTAATGAAGGTATTGTCACATTTCCTCCCTCTTTGCCCTGAAGGAAATCACAATACTAGGGGACCTCATTAAAAGAGGCACTTAGCAGGAGGTAAAGTGCAGAGGAAAAGCAGGGAGCTGCTCCTCACACCCGCACCCTTTCCAGCAACTCCTTCCCTCCAGCAGTCCCTCGTTCACTCTCCCCACAACTCCTCCCTGCCATCTCCCCAAACTCCACTTTCACTAAAAATAAATCCCCCATTAACTTCCCCCGTGATTTCAGATGGAGCCCAGCAATAAATTGAATTTCCAATTTAAACTGGAGCTTGGCAAGTGAGGAACAAACTTTACAAGGGCTGCTCGGCCATGTTCCTCACACTGTAGCAATTGTTCCCAACAATGCAGCAGAGAAGTGCCAACCTTCCTGATCCAAAGCGCTTCCTACTGAGTCAGATTTGCATTCTTTTCTAATCCAGTCCTGGGACGGGCCCTGAGGGCTGGCATTCAGCCTGGGTCCTCTATGGCCCATGCTTGGGAGAGTTGCTGGTATAAAACAAGCAGGGGCCTGGGAGGTTTGACTTTAATCCCCAGCTGTGCCCTGGTATTTCTTTCTCATTAAGGGTGTCAGGGTTATCTGAGCTGGGAGAATGGTTGCAGATAAGTTTTGCAATTCATTTCCTTCCAACCTTGCACAATCCTTGAATGTCTTTGTCATTTATTTTTTTTCTCCTGAGACCAAATTGATTATTGTGACAATCACCATACACCACCTGGAATTCAACATTCTAGATGAACTGCTACTGAAACACCAGACTAGGACTGTGACCAGTAATAACAGAATTTATGTATACATTTTAAGAACTTCAAAATCAGGGGCATCAAGTACTATTTATCAGGACTCCTATTGACTCCAGTGCACAAAACACTGAGAATCACTGGAAAGGATCAGAAATGCTCATTTTATAAATAACAGTAGAACCAGAAATCACTCCAGAAGATCTCTCCCCACCTCCAGGGGTAAGTGCTTCTACATACAAACCCTACTAAATATAAGTAATGTATTACTTTAATCACTGCACTCCTATATGATAATTAATTAGTAGATTGACTGATACAATACTGTCAATTAATGATACCTGGAGATTTACCTCAGTAGATCACTGGCCCATCAGGTTGTGAAACCTTGGGGACAAATCTAAGCACCACACACACACACACACACACACACACACACACAATTGTTGAGAACCTGTTGTGCACTGTACACTGCTTGTGAATCTAAACATGATCTAAAACATCATATCCAAGCTTAGGGAGAACTATTTTCAATCAGAGATCTTCTGCCCCTTGACAAAGGAGACTTATTACCACATATGTAGACATTTTTGTTCATTACAGTGTGGGTTTGTGCATGCTACCAGGAAGGCTGTTAAACATTCTGTAATACAAAAGGCAACCTCATTCCAATGAGCTGTCCATCCCTAAATGTCAATAGTGTCAAGATGCTGAAGCTATTCTTAGAAGCTGTGTCTTGTTTGTGACAAGCATTTAGACAATTATAAAACAGTCAAGCATCACTAAATGCCCAGGATACTTTCTGAGAATGTCACAGTTGAGCACATATGAAAGGATGTACTGCACACACTAGACTGTACAGACTTCTACGCACCAAGCCTGTATGGTATGGTCCACTGCTCTGAGGCTACTGTGGGTTACTGATTATATACATTAGGCAAATGTAGCACATTGATAAATATTCATGCATCTTGATCTATTAACCAAGAAAAAATACAGTAAAAAGATGGCATAAAAGATACTCTGCACTACAACTGTTTGGGCAGGAAAGGAGCCTGCAGAACAGGATGAGTCAGGCAAACACTGTTCAGTGTCTGTGAAGGCCAAAGACACTGCCTTCCACTGCTGTAGACATTCTAAGAACTTGCTACTTAAACTATACTGACTACCTCAGATATGCATTTCTTTCTTCAATAATAAATTTACTTTTTACTTTACAAACTTTTTATTTCTTTAACTTTTTTTTTTTTTGAGACAGGCTCTTGCTTTGTAGTTCAGGCTGGCCCTCAGCTCACTATGTAGCCCAGGCAAGCCTCAAACTCAGCAGTTCTCCTGTCTCTGCTTCCCAAATGCTGCGATTACAGGCGTGAGCCACCATGCCCTGCACTGTGGTATGTAGTATTGATGGCTGGTGGGCGTGATTCACCACACCCAGCATTGTATGTGGTTACTGGGGATCGAACTCAGGACCTTGCACTTGCAAGGCAGGCACTGGAACCACTGAGCTAAATCTCCGGCTCTATTTCTTTAACTTTTGACTCATAGAAACAAAGCACAAGCTCATTTTACAGCTATACAGAATCATTTACTGTATCTTTATCTTATCAGCTTTTTTTTCATTTTTGTGGTTTTTATTGTCACCCTTTAAACTTTCCTGTTACAAACTAAGACACAAGACATAGTACGTTTGCTCAGAATAGGAGTCATCAATATCTCTGACTTCAACCTTCAATTCCAGTCCCATTAGAAGGTCTTCTGAGAATAGAATGCATGGGACTGTCATCTTCTTTTTTTTTTTTTTTTTTGAGACAGGGTCTCACTTTGTAGTTCAGGCTGGCTCTGAGCTCGCTATGTAGCCCAGGCAAGCCTCGAACTCAGCAATCCTCCTGTCTCTGCCTCCCGAGTGCTGGGATTACAGGTATGAGCCACCACGCCCGGCTCAACTGTCATCTTCTTTAACAAGGGTGTCTTCCAGAAGGATCTGGGGCTATTTTCCAGTCAACCTTTTTTTTTTTTTTAGTTGGAAGAGTAGACTTTTAAATAATGATAAAAATATAGTAAATATACTTCCCAGCATCATAGTTATTTATTATCATCCCCAAGAATTAGACACTGTGCACAGTCCTATGTGCTACACTTTCACTTAACCAGGAATCACAGTAGATTTTGTTTATACCATCATTGTCACAGAGCAACTCCACACAGATTTGTAAAATGAAAAAAAAAAGTACACATCATTTCTTAGTACAGTATGTCAAACTCTGTGTAAATTCATGAAGAGATCCCTTAACCACTTTAATCTACCATTTTACTGTTGCTTTCTCCTCTTCAAACAGAACCACCATGAGTAAAAGCATTAGGCTGTAGGTCTGTGACATTACTTTAAACAGCACAGGTTTCAAAGCCCAGGATTCTTGTCTCCATCATTCATATGCTGACAACTGTGAAATATTATTTGTCTGTTGGAGCCTTCAGTTTCTTCACAAACCAAATGAAAGCACCGACTACATGATTTTCTAGATTTCTTCCAACTTTGGGGACTAATGAACAGAGTTTTCATTCCCATGTCTTGGTTCCATTAGAATTCCCTTCTCTTTTTCATACTAAAGAATTAGAAAAAGTAGAGTGAGATAGTGTAAGTCCTAACTCACCGTTCAGGCATTTAGAGGTACAAGGAGGAGGATTTATGGCCAGACCATCCTGAACATGCCCAATCTCATTGATCTCAGAAGCTAAATAGTATCAGGCCTGGTTAGTACTCAGACAGGAATGAGGAGAAGACGCTTACAAGAGACTGTTATGTACTAGCTACTTTGGATTTGCTTTTCCTTTTATTTGGAGACATTCATTGTCTAGCTAAGTTACCCAGGTTGGGCTCAATTGTATCATCCTCCCACCTCAGCCTTGTATACCAGCTCTTGAGAGAAGAAGATCCCTTGTCCCTGTATTCTGAGCTTGATTGAAAGCACCTAATAGGACCAAAAGGATGGCAAAAGCAAAAGAGACCCAGAGGCTCAGAGTGTCTACATGCTAACCCCCTAGACCTTTCTTCCTCCATACTAAGGAAAAATGATTTTGACATGAAAATTAATTTTTTCAGCTATTTCTATTTGTTACAAAAGAATGCTTCTAAGTGTGAAAGGATAATACATCATGGGTGATCAGGCAAAATCTAGACCAAGATCAAAACAGAATTATTGATTTTCTTACTGCATATTCCTTATCACTTCTCTCATTTTGGAATTCTAGATGTACTGAAAATATCTGTGTTACCACATGCTTTAGGAATGAAGTATTCTGTCATGATATTTTTGCATTAGACACTTATTTCTTAAACTAGATCACTTATCTCTTAAGATCTGAGTCAGTCTTTCAATTTTCTTTTGTAATTTCTATGAGATCCGTACCAGGGAAAGGAACACAGAAAATATCATTCACTCAGAAGTCAATTAGCTGCAACTCTTTCAAGAAGAACTTTTCTTTGAATATGCTCCTTCTATATATTTAATTTTCTGTTTATTTTTGAACAATTGCTGATATCACAAAATACTAGATCAGCATCACTTGAATTGGTATTATTTAGATGAATTAGAATAGCACTTAGCTTGTATGACCTGTGTCAGGCTTTTCAATCACAGCACTGAACTCCGTTGTGTATAATTTGATTTATGTGCTGCTGAAGCAAGCATTATTTTATATAGTTTGGGATATTTGCACTATATTTTTGTTGTAGTGCTCTGCCCTGTGCACTGTAAAATCTCAGAAAACTGGCCTTTTCCCACTAGATGCTGGCAGTCTCCCTCCCAATGTTAACAAGTAAAAATATCTCTAAATATTTCCAAAATTTTAGTTACTGGGCAAAATCTTCCCCAGTTGTGAGGTTCTGAATAAATATAAGAGGTGCTAAATATAAGAAGACTATTCAAAAAGCATTTATCATTTTGTCATCATTTACTTATTCATGAAAGATCAATTATGCCATGAGATTTTTGTATTTCTTCAAAATGCATCAAATTTGTATTGACTTATATTCTAAATACTCGTTGAACATATGCTTTTATCCACACGCTGTAGAGGAATTTATGATGAATAAAATATAATTCTAGTTACAAGAATGCATAATGTAGCAGTGAAGATAAAACATAAGTTAAATATACACTTAACAGAAAACTTTCCCTTCTGAAACAAAGTTACTTAATAGTTTTAGATCACTGAAAGTCTGTGAACATTTTGTTAGTGTTTCATAAGGAGAGAGGACTGTGAAGCCCACATCACTAAGCATATTGTTTAGATCAACTGATTTTTCCTCTTTTCCTAACAAAGTTTTACTAATGAAGGAAGCTTAACTTTCTGGTGCAAGCTCTTTATTTCATTGTAGACTGAAACAAAACATGGAACACCTCTTCCATAAGGCTACTCAAAAGCTCTTATAGAAGAAAAGTCCTGTACATCACATGGTAGAACTGTGAATACCAGGTGCAAGAAACAATTGATATAGAAGCATTTGATCTGTGTACTGGAAGATAGGTAGGTATATTTGTCAGGAAAAAAAAGCACTAGAATAATACTATGATATTGGTGAGTAACAGTGAAAGATTATGTTTTATGTTCCTGTTCATCACTGGTTGACAGAATTCCTGGAAAACAGGCTCCTTCCTTGGAATGACCCATTATCTTATATGGTCTCAAGAATCCTACACTAGCTTGTGTTGAGAATGAGAAAAGGGAAAATGTAGAGACATGCCCATCACAAACTAGGGCACATTTCATTTCTGAACACGTCCTTACCACATGCCTTGCAACTGTTTCTACTGCAATGGCAAGACTGATTTGCACCCTACCACTCTCACACAAGGGTCCCCGCAATGGAGTCCAGTGGTGCTTTGTGGTAGAAGAGAAGATGGGTTTACTGAGCACTGAGTATGTCTGTTACAGAAATTTCTGGGTTAATATTTAGGAGCACAGTAAAATAAACACAAATGTAGGAACACTTAAGGACAATTAAGAAATCTGCCTAAACAACAGAATATACATGAAGGGAAGTTTCAGTACATGAATGAAATATTGTGCATAAATTTCAATGATGTTTTGGTGTTGATGAACAATTGTTGGACATTATTGATCTTTTCAAAACTTGAATCAGAAGTGACTTTTTCTGATTACAAAATAATATATACAAAGTAGAAATTTTACACATTATAAAAACTATAAAGACCAAATTTCAAATCACTTGCACTCATTACTCAGAATAAAGCACTATCAATATTTTGCAGCATTACCTCTCAATCCTTGACAGCGTTATGTGGAGGGAGATCCCCATCCACTGACTTTGTTAGAAAAGTCAAACCTTAACACATAGATCAGTATTGTTTTGAATTTTTGCTTCTTTCACATGCTGTAATATGAGTAAGAATTTTGGAATCATATTCTCTGAGTTTGTATAACTATTT
>PVIC010029998.1:0-22154 GCA_004025085.1 Thryonomys swinderianus
GTGAAAGATATTAAAAGGGAGACTTCAAGAGAGACCTAGTAGCTCACTCAGACAGATGGCAAGAGGTGGGTCCAGAGTCCTCGTCTCCTTGTCCTCATTGTCCTCTTAATGATCTGAGGGATTCCTTGTAAAAATCTCCATAGCCCTCACCACCAGCGGCCACTCTGCACACCTGCCCTGACCTGGGGCGCACAAAGGTATATATTCTGTTCCCCCACACCCGGCTGCTCCATCAGGTCTCTCCAGCCCGTTACCTTAGACATGCAGGCTCAGATACATCTACTCCAAAATAGTAAATCCTCCAGGAAGCTATTTTCCTGCCTTTGGCAACAAAAGGGATACACAGCATGTATTTCCACGGCTTAAAGTTGCTTTTCAAGTACTTCGAAATTGGCTTCAGAGGAGGAAAAATCGCTTTGTATACAGTTCTTAGATGATTTAATCATAACCTGAACATCACATAAAATGAGCTGATTTTATGCAACACCAAATACTTCAGGGTTACGAAAGTTTTCCAAAGTATATACAAGTTAGAACAGTCAAATCTCCTGATTCAACAATTACTTTCCACTCTACTTCTGTCATCATTTTTATTGAATTCTTTATTGGTACATCTTATATACTGGGGATATAACACTGGGGATTTTGTGCCAGTACATGACACAAGGTCTCATTTTTACCCACATCCCTACCCACCCCCTGAATACATAGTCTTTTATCTTCTTTCAGAATCATATTTATTCCTTCCCCTCATTAAGTTCCCATACCAAATTTCCTTTGGAAATTTCCCATTCTACGAAAACTCGTACATTCTGGAGCTTCTTTACATCTCAGAGAAGAACTGGTATTTGCCTATCTGATCTATTTCACTTATTAGTGTGTCCTCCAGGTGTATCCATTTGCATATAAATGAATCTTGTCATTCTTTATGGCAGAATAATACTCCATTTTATAAAAACACAATGGGCATTTGGATTGTTTCCAAGATTGAGCTATCATGAACTGAGCTGCTATAAAGAGTGTATATCTGTCTTTCCAATGTGATTTTTAAAATTCCTTTGGGTATATTACTAGCAGGGGGATAGCAGGGTCAAATGGGACCCCTAGTCCTAGTTTTCTAAGGAATCTCCACACAGACCTCCACAATGGTTGCACAAGTCTGCAATCCCACCAATAGTGGAGAAGGGTTTCTTTCTCTACACAGCCTCGCCAGCATTTATTGTTGGTTGATTTTTGTAATAGCCATTCTTTGTGGAATGAGATGAAATCTGTTGGTTTCATTTGCATCTCTCAAATGACCAGTGATGTTGAACATTTCTTCATATGCTTCTTAGCTGCTTTGACTTCTGCCTCTGAGAAGTGTCTGTTCATTTCAGATGCCCATTTTTGAATTGGGTCTTTAAACTTGGGGAGGCTGACTTAAGTTCTTTATATATTGTAGTTAATTCCCTTTGAAAAGCTAGTAAAGATTTTTTTCCCATGTTGCTGGTTGTCTTTTAGCGGTGCTGGTGACTTTTGCTGTGCAGAAGCTTTTCAGTAGGATGAGATTCCACTTGATTCTTTCTGCTAGTTCTTGTGCTATAGAGGCTTTATTCATAAAGTGTCTGCCTAAGCCAATGTCTCCAAGAGTTTTACCTAATCTGTTTTCTAGCAAGCTTATTGTTTTTTTTTCATGTTAAGTCTCGAATCCACTATGAATTTAGTTCTGTACACGGTGAAAGAGATAGGTCTTTAGTTTTTGGCAGGCTAAAACCCAGTTTTCCCAGCACCATTTGTTAAAAAGACTCTTTCCTCCATTGAAGACGTTTGGCTCCTTTGTCAAAGATAAGGTGGCTTAGTGTATCTGGAGTTGTTTTCTGGATCTTACCTATGCCACTGGTCCTCGGGTCTGTTACTTTGCCAGTACCATGCAGTTTTTATCACAGTGGCTTTTATAGCAGTTTTAAGTTGGGGATTGTAATACCCGCTGCCATGTCATGGTTGCTTAGAATTGCTTTTGCTATTCTAGGTCTCTTGTGGTTCCAAATATTTGGATTATTTTCTCTAGCTCTGTGAAGCAGTGTTGGAATTGCATCAAATGTGTATCATAATTGTGGGAGTATAGCCATTTTGATGATGTTGGTTCTCCCTACCCAGGAACAAGGGATGTCTTTCCACTTTGACATCCTTTTCTATCTCCTTTTTCTGAGTCCTATAGTTTTCAGAGTAGAAATCTTTCACCTCCTTTGTTACGTTGATTTCTAAGTTTCATTTTTCTGGGTGCTATTGTGAAAGGGATTAAATCCCCAATTTCTCTTTAGTGAGTCTGTAGACAAAGGCTATTGATTTTTTTTTTTTTTTGAGCATTGACCTTGTATCCAGCAGCACTACTAAATTTGGTTTGAGTCTAGCAGTGTTTTGGTTGAGTTTTTAGGATCCTCTAGAGTATCATATCATTGGCAAATGACAGTTTAACTTGTTCCTTACCTATCTTTATTCCTTTAATCTTTGTCCTGCCTGATTGCTATGGCTGTTTCCAGCACTATATTGAACAAGAGTGGTGACAGTGGGCATCCTTGTCTCATTCCTGCCCTTAGTGTAAAAGGTTTCAACTTTTGGCCACTAAGTATGATGCTGGCTGTTGGTTTCTCATAAATAGCTTGTATTAAATTGAGAGTCTATTCCAATTCTCTTTAGGGTTTTAATCATGAATCGGTGTTGGATTTTGTCAAATGCTTTTTCTGCATCTATTGAGAGGACCATATGATTTTTGTCCTTGAGTCTGTTAATATATAGTGTATTACATTGACTTATGTATGTTGAACCAGCCTTGCATCCCTGGGATAAACACAACTTGATCAGTGTGTATGATTTTTTGATAACTCTCTATTCTGTTTGCCAGTATTGAGGATTTTTTGCATCAGTGTTCATTAGAGAGCTTGGCCTGTAGTTTTCTTTTTTGGTTGGATCTTTTTCTGCCTTTGGAATTCAGGGTCATAGTTGCTTCAAGGAATGATTTGGGGAGTACTGCTTCTCTTTTTATTTCATTAAAGATTGAGGAGAACTGGCATTAACTCTTTAAAAGTTTTGTACAACTTAGCAGTAAAGCCATCAGGACCAGGGCTTTTCTTTGTTGGTAGGTTTTTTTTTTACCTTTTCAATTTCAGATTGATATTGGGTGGTTTAACATTTTTATATCCTCTTTGTTCAGCTTTGGAAGTTCATATGTTTAGGAATCCATTTCCTCTAGATTTTCCATCTTTTTGGGGTACAAATTTTCAAAATGTGTTATTCTTTGGACTTCCACTGGATCTGTGATTTCCCCATTTTCATTCCTAATAGCATGGATTTGAGCCTTTTCCTTCCTTTGATAAGGTTGGCTAAGGGTCTGTCGATTTTTATCCTTTCAAAGAACCAACTCTTCACTGATTCTTTGTATTATTCTTTGTCTCCATTGCATTAATTTCTGCTCTGATCCTTATAATTGCCTCCCTAGTATGAGCTTTGGGTTTGTCTTGCTCTTTTTCTAACAGTTTGAGGTTCACCATTATGTTGTTTGAGTTTGCTCTACTTTCCGAGTGTAGGCATTCACTGCTATGAATTTCCCTCGTAGAACTGCTTTCATTGTGTCACATAAGTTTCTGTATGTTGTACTGGGGTTGTCATTTAGTTGTAGAATTTCTTTTGTGTCCCATTGGTTGGTCAACAGCGTTGTTCAATTTCCATGTGTTTGTGAGGATCTTGGAATTTCTTTTGCTATTCAGCTCCAGTTTCAAGGCACTATGATCTGATAGTAGGCAGGGGATAACTTCAATTCCTTTGCATTTACTTAAGCCTGTTCTATGGCCTAGGATGTGATCTATTTTGGAGAATGATCCATGAGCAGCTGAGAAGGTATATTCTGACATTCTGTAGGCATCTACTACATTTGATCAAAAGTTTGCTTTAGCTCAAGTATTTCCTTATTTCTTTCTCTTGGATAGCTCCTTTATCTCTCAATCTGTTTGAGTTTGAAATCTATTTTATCTGCAAACAAGATAGCTACAAGCTACACCTGCTGTTTTGCAGTTTCCTGTGGCATGGAAGATTGTTTTCCAACCCTTTATTTTCAGTCTGGGTTTCATTCTGAATTAGGTGTTTCCTGTATGCAGCAGATTGTAGGATCTTGCTTCTTGATCCAATCTGCTAGTCTGTGTCTTTTAATTGGCCCATTGAGTCCACTGACATTAATGGTTATGACTGATAATGGACATATTCAGAGCTGCCATGTTTGCCTGGTCTTGGTTTTTTTCTTCCTTGCTTTCCCCCTTTTCCATTTAGTTTGTTTGCCCCAGTGAATTCACTCTCCTGCGTCTCTTGGGTATGGAATTTTCCGTGTTTTTCCAAGATACTCTTTAGAATGTTTTGGAGTGCACATTTCATATTTTTATTATGGAAGTCTATTCTTATTTCCCCATCTATTCTGAAAGATAGTCTTGCAGGATACAACAGTCTAGGTTGGAGGTTGTTTTCCTATAATGCTTGAAACACTTCCCACCAGGCTTTCCTTGCACTGAGTGTTTGTGTTAAAGTCTGCTGTGATCATAATGGGCTTCCCTTTGTTAGGTGATCTTCCTTTCTCTCACTACTTTCAGTATTTCATTCTTTCGATGTATATCTGAAACCTTTACAACTATATGTCTAGGTGTAGATATTTTATGGGCTTTTGGAGACCTATAGGCCTCAATCTGTATGCCCAATTCTTTTCCTGTGAAGTTTTCTGCCGTTATCTGACAAGTTTTTTTCTTTTGCACTGTCTCCTTCCTCAGTGACTCCAATCAGTCTTGTTTTTCTTTGTCATCTAGAAGCTTTTGAATTGATTTCTCATGGTCCCTTGCCCTTTTCCATAGATTCTGTCTTCCCTGTTCATTGGCTGCTATGCTGTCCTCTAGGTCTGAGATTCGGTTCTGTTTCATTGATCCTACTTCACAAACTTTCATTCTCCATCATTGCCCGGAGCTCTGCTTGGAGCTGTTTAAAAGGTTCCATTGCTTCTGCTATCTTGGATTCTATCATCTCACTGATCTCTTTAATGATGACCTTCATTGTGGACAGTATCTGTTGTGATCTCAGATGAGTTCTGATTTCCATTTTACTAGATAATGCTTTAGTTACCATCTCAAACAGACCTGGTGTTTGAGCTTCAGTTCATTCTAGTTCCCTTTTCTCTGAATTTCCCTGTGGTGATCTTTGTGTCTTTTTTTGAATATTTTCTCATTTCTACTCTTCTGTTGTTACTAACGTTAATTTTTTGCCTAATGCCAAGGCAATGTTTGTTGCAAGTGTTTGTTATCTGGGACCCTTTGGAAGTGACACCATGAAACTGTAGTGACCCTTGAGAGTTCTCAGTTCTGATGCATCGTGGGAGGTATTTGAACAGAACAATCACGTCACTGTTGTTACCATAATAACAATCAGTACCAATATCAGTATTGAACACCATAAATGAAAAGTTTTGATAACTTCTATTCTGAAGACTTTGCACTCATGAGTTATCTCTGTCCATATGCCAAAATTTAGAATTAGCAATGTGTATACAACATGCAGCTCATAAATGTACCCCCAGAACCCTTTGGGGGATGAAAGGTCCCTGGGGAATCAGTAAGGTAGGGATACAGGAGAATGAAATAGGGTTAGAAGATTTATAAAGATCACATAAATCTCGAACCTCATATATGCCAGTGGGTAACAGGCTAAAAGGACACATAAAACTACCAACTGTATGTTGTAAGATCACTTGAGACTTTGCACACCTCATAATAGAGGAAGAAGTTTACTCTTCTAGGTATTGGTTCCGACAGAGGGTGTGGGGGACAAGAGGTGAATAGAGATCTAGGAAGTAGATAGCAAAGCAGAAGCTAGAGTCCCTTTTCTATACAGATGTAGGCAATAGAGCAAAAACCCAGAAAGTTGGGCAGATTAGTGTGAGCAAAGTAGGAAAACGAGTTATTTCAAAATGAAGGAATAAAGAGTAAAGATCAAAATCAGCAATGACAATATACTGAGCTAAACACATTAGTTAAAAAGAAACATCCCTCAACTTTTATCTTGCCTGGTCTGTCTCTGCACAACTCTGGGCGGAGTGGGGTCCGCCCTGAGGTCACAGATGGTGCCGTCCACGGGCCTGGGGGGTGGGGTGGGGGATGGGACCCTTGTCATCTATTCTTTTGGTCTTCAATTTTTATCAGTACTTGAACAATTCCTATTGGATCACTTTACTCCTAAATCCTTCCATATATATACATATACCTACCTACATACACACATATATGTATAGGTGTGTATGTATATATGTGTGTGTATATATAATATACAGCACCAGGGAGCTTGGTAGAAAGGTAGCATCTCATTTCCATCCAGAGCCATGGGTTCTGCTACATCTCTTAAAGCTGTCATTCCCAGACCAGTCTGTAGTAGAAGTTGTATATATAATATATACACATATATATATGGACATCGTCATACATGCACCCAGTGGCATTGACAGTTACTCAGATTTTCAATTGTCTCAAATCTGTTTAAATCATTGGTTTCTTCAAAATAGGATCTAAATGTGCTCGCTTCGGCAGCACATATACTAAAATAGGATCTAAATAAAATCAAGCCACTGCATTTTGTGTCTCATGCTGCTGCTGAAGTTTCTTTTAACCTACACTGGTCAACACGTCCCCCAGTTTCTTTAATTCTCGATACTTTGTCACTGTCAGGTTTCTGCACTTCTTGCTGCTCTTTCAGCCTGAAAGATCTACCTGGCCTGTATATGACAAGATCTTGAACGTGTCCTCGGCTTTCATAGGAAACATTCTTCCTCCCAACAAATGTGCCTCTACCATAACCTTGTTAAATACAGGCTCTGATCCCATGGTTCTGGATGGAAATGAGATGCTACCTTTCTACCAAGCTCCCTGGTGCTGTCCATGCTGCCAGCCTGAAGATCTGTCTTGAGTGGAAGAAACTAACTGGTTCCCATAGTCCTTGTCACGCCACACAGTAATGGCCTCTCGGAACACTTATCTCCCTACAGACCAAGGCTTGACAAGCAGAGCTACTGGACAGCCATGGCCACTTGTTTGTGTCTCATACTACCACAAAGCCTAAGATATTTACCATCTGGCCCTTGATAGAAAGTTTCCTAACTTCTACTCCAGACTGGTCTGGGAATGACAGCTTTAAGAGATGTAGCAAACCAGAGATGGCAAAACTTTGAGCTTTCACTGATATCAAAGAGCTGTGCTGGGCAGGCTAGCTCAGTGGTTCCGGTACCTGCCTCACAAGAGCAAGGTCCTGAGTTCGATCCCTGGTAACCACATACACTGCTGGGAATGGAGATTCACGCCCACCAGCAATCAATACCACATACCACAGTGCCAGGTGTAGTGGCTCACGCCTGTAATCCCAGCACTCGGGAGGCAGAGACAGGAGGATTGCTGAGTTCAAGGCTTGCCTGGGCTTCATAGTGAGCTCAGGGCCAGCCTGAACTACAGAGCAAGACCCTGTCTCAAAAAAAGAGCTGTGTCACGTGTTCCATGGGTTCCCCACCACTGGAGTAAACTTCCATGAAACTATTGCTCTACTCTAATAAAACAAAATGCACGCAGATCACCAGCTTCAGCATGACCTAGCACATGCGAGACCAGTCAGACTTCACTCACAGTAGGTGCTCAGTGAGTACTTGAGTTGTGAATTACTTTATAATTGAGTACTTACAATATACTAAGCATTATACTAATGTCTTCCATCCCCACTAATCTTATGTGGGCAGTGGTGCTCTCGTGTTTTGGATGAAGGGTACAGGTTTAAGTAACAACTCTAAGACTAAAGTCGTCTGTGGAAAGTCAAACAACACCGGTTTATCCTGAGACCAACTTTTTGTCTCCAAAAATAGCTACTAATGGCCTGAGCTAAAAATTCGAAACACTTCTTTCATTGTTAAACCCTTATTACTCTTAAAAACACAAAGGGTGGCTTTTACTAAGTGTTTTGGGGACATAGCAGTGATTCTAGGAGTAAATTGAAAGGGGAGTGTGGGAAATGGAAGGGAATGTAACTAGAATCTTTGCATTAGATTCTAGTCTCCTGTGAGTTGACAGCACATGGCAAAATAATTACATAGAAATGAGGCTTAGAAGCTGAGCTTGGGCCTGATCCATGCTACTCTGGTAGCAGAAGACCCTAGGCCCCAGCCTGCCACACCTTTTATTCAGTACCTCTAGAGTAACAAGATGTAAAAGACTCAAAGGGCAGGGCAGATACCAAGTATGACAGTTCTAATGAGATCACCAGAGTCTTTATTAACAGGAAATGAGTTGAGTCCAAAGTCCATCTGCACCAGGAAGGCCTGGTCAATTTCAACCTTCAATTTCTCCCAAACAAGGTGGTTCCCAACAGGGAAGTATGACGGAGAATGATAACCACAGAGTAAGAGTCCACAAGAGAAACGGCAAGTTCATGAGTTGTGCAAAAAATGGGTTTGAGAAAAACTGATCATGCATAATCGACATTAAGAGCACTAAATATTAATCTGGAGAAATAACCACAACTGGTCTTAAACATTTAAACAGAGCATTTCCCTGCCTTTGTGAAAAAATTCTGTAGCTCCAAATGTTCACCTTGATTGCTAGGTTACAAAACCTGGATAATCCATAGTGACCTCCTCATGATTAAATTGACCACAACCACCAGCTCGCTAGAATGTCAGAGGATGTAAGTATGACTGGGTAATTTTAGTTTGAGGACTGCCTTGAACTCCTTTCATACAGTGTATAATAATAGAAATTGGATCAATCCTCCAGCCTGAAGCAATTAAAGTAGACAAAAATATGACATTCAAGGCTCTACACATCAGAAAACAGTGATCCCAAGAGACTGAACTCCAAAACTTTCCCAACTCAACAGCCGGAGAGAATTTCTAAACCGTGATGCAGCGAGTGGGCACCAAGTAAGACTCGTGATGCAGAGATTGAGCAAAAGCCTGATACACAGACCAAAGCAACTAGAGCCAGCAGAGCACGTACTGGAAAATGCTGCTGAGAGAACCCGGAAGAAGGGCTGCTGTGAGAATTTGGCAATGTACTAATCACATTTAGGTGAGGAGACGATCTAGGGCCAGTGAAAGAACCACTGGAAAGCATTTTGATGGAAACATTACAATCTCAAAAGATGGGTGTTGGATGGATGACTAAGAAGTATCTTGGAGTAATTAATCCCATAGAAAAGATCTAACTAGTTCCAGGTAACTTACATCCAAAAACTCAAGTGTAAGTATTTTGGGGGAAGATACACATATCCCACACCCAACAGTGCCAAATTCACAATATCTGGCATTCATCCAAAAATTGACATCATAGAACCTGGAAAATGTCAGTTTTGGGTCAGCTTCTATGTTTAATGTCCTTGTTCACTTTAGCCCTAGTCCATATGTTCATGTTCACAAAGTCAGGTACAGGCTGAGGATATAGTTCAGTGGTAGAGCACTTGGCTAGTATGCACAAGGCCCCAGGTCCAAACGCCAGCAGTCCTGGAGTCCTACTCTCAAAGGTAAGCACATAGAATAAATGAGTAGATAAAATTAGTGGCAGACTAGAGGTTTGATAAGATGAGTGAGTTTGAAGCAGGACAGTAGAAACTACCCAATGAAACAGGAAAGAGCTATGAGACAACTTCAAGTGACCTAACATGTAACTTGGAGTCAGAAAGCAGAGGTGGTCAGATTTTTTAAAAGTAAGAACGTAAAGCATTCATTTTAAAGACACTAGTTTAAAAGTTTGAACAGTTGGGCGGCTGGAGATTTAGCTCAGTGGTTCTGGTGCCTGCCACCCAAACACAAGGTCCTGAGTTCGAACCCTGGTAACCACATACAACAATGCTGGGTGTGGTGACTCATGCCCACCAGCAATCAGTACCGCACCCCACAATACTAGGTGTGGTGGCTCATGCCTGTAATCCCAGCAGTCGGGAGGCAGAGATAGGAGGATTGCTGAGTTTGAGGCTTACCTGGGCTCCATAGTGAGCTCAGGGCCAGCCTGAACTACAAAGCGAGACCCTGTCTCAAAAAAAAATACTGAACAATTGATATACCATCCTATACTAACTGAAAGAAATGTAGAGTAGATGAATATTGGTCATAACACAAGTTTATCAAGGGACAGAAACAATAGTTTATATTTGATTTTTCAAAATGCATGAAGTTGAAAGTTGGTTAGAACTATACTGCAAAGATATAGTCTAGGTTTTAACATTTCCCTATCAACTAATAGTCAACAGAAGGCCCAGAGATTAGCTCAGATCTGGCAAGTACAAGGTCCCTAGTTTGATCCCTGGTTCCACATACAATACCGGATACGGTGACTCATGCCCACCAGTAAATCAGTACCACATACCACAATGCTGAGTATGGTGGCTCATGCCTATAATCCCAGCACTTGGGAGGCAGAGGCAGGAGCATTGCTGAGTTCGAGGCTTGCCTGGGCTACATAGTGAGCTCAGAGCCAACCTGAACTAAAGTGAGACCCTGTCCCAAAAAAAAATCAAGACTTCAGAAACACCAATAACCTGATGCACAGTCCATTCAAGAGCAGGATTCATACCAAGGAAAAGTTATCCTCTGCCATAATGTGGATCATAAAACAAGCCTCATAAAATTGCTTTAAATTATAAAAATATGATCTTTAACCACACTAAATTAAGTTAAAGATCTCTGGAAAATCTCCCATTATTTTAAAATTAATAATACATGAGTCAGAAATTGGAAAGTATTTTGAGCTGAAAAAATTAAAACACACCCGTCAAAAAAATATGGGGAATACTATAAAAGTACTATTTTAGGGAAACCTTAGAGCTTTGAATCCGAGTTAGAATGAAGGGAACATACCAGTAACTTCAAACTTTGCCTTAGGGAAGTAGAAAAATAGCAGAAAAAAAACCAACGGAGACAAATTTGATCTACTAAAGGTGTTACTTGGAGTCAAAGCAGAGATGGTCAGATTTTTTTTGAAGAAACATTCACTTTAAAGGCAGGAATATTTTTCAAAAAAGTGTAATAGATCAGATATGCAACTACCGGATCTTTTCAGATCTCTTCTTTGGTATGAGAACCTATAGATGTAAATGAGTTCTAGAATATATGATAGTTTTTATAAAGTAGGAACTATCCAAAGGGAATTTGGTGAGGAACATATGAGGGGAAAAAATAAATGATTCCAAAAGAAAATAGAGCATGTATATAAGGGGTTGGGGTGGGTAAGGATGTGGGTAAAAATGAGAATTAACTTGTGTCATACACTGGTGCAAATTCCCCAGTGTTTGTGATTGAGCTGTATATAAAATGTACTAATAAAGAATTCAATTTTTAAAAAACAGTGTAAGAACTGAAATAATATGGCAAAATCAATGAAATGTCAATGGAGAAAGTAAATAATTCTATGAGAAAAATCAATAAAATTGGTGAAACTAGCTAGACTAATTGTGGAAAAAATAAAGCAAAAATTACATATCAAACAAGATTATCCATATCATTGCACACTGAACACTTTGCAGATATTATAAACAGATTTATGACAATTTGACAGTGTATATGAAATACCCAAGTCTTACTTGAGAAAGTTCTGAGAGAACTTGACTCTAGTTAAAAACCTGCACACAAAACTGTAGACCCAGAATTCATGAGTTCTAAATACTTAAGTTTTCTGGAAAATAGTATTGTTGTTACCTCTTAAGAACTACATACCAATCCACAAATATTCCTTATATACACAAACATTATAAATAGTATTTTAACAAACTAAACCCAATATTTAAAATGTTTATTATATTATGATTAGAGATTATTTATAATAAATTACCATAAATGCTGAGTTGATTATAATTATTATAATTACTATTTATAATAAACATTTACTGATTATTTATAATATTTACCATAAATGCTGAGTTGGGTTAAACACTGGAAAATCAATACAAACTTCTTAAATGTTTGACTAGAAAAAATCATAATGTTAAAATAATCCAACATCTAATCCAAGCTTTCAGCAGACAGAATCAATGGGAACTTTCTCAACAAAATCATAAGGCTCTACTGCTATCATATTTAGTGGTGGAAGACAATCTTTTCCCCAAAGACCTGAACAAGGAGGGGAGATCTGATTAGAATCTCTCCAACACGATGCTCAACAGAGATCCAGTCAATGCAATAAGAGTAAGAAAAGGCATCCAAATAGGAGAGAAAAAAATTGTAGACAGAACTTAATAATTATCCATGTAGGAAATCTGGAATCCATGAAGATGCTTAGTATTGACACATGTAATTAGCAAGATTATAGTACTTAAGGCAAATATTAAAAATGAGCAATACTACTGTTTCTAGCAATGAACAAGCAAAAAATTACATTTCAGGGCCATGAAACTGTCCCATGCTTCCTGGTGGGGATAGTTAAGCACATACCACTGGTGATTCGAGCCAGTGGCAATGTGTTAAATACATACATTGGAAGTTATAAGTGGAAGAAAATTAAGACCTAAGTAAACTTAGATGTATTCCTTTCTTGTGGGTCAAAAGACTAAACAGAGGGCCGGAGGGTTAGCTCAGTGTTTCCGGCGCCTGCCTTGCAAGCTCAAGGACCTGAGTTTGATCCCTGGTAACCACATATAATGCTGGGCGTGGAGACATGCCCACCAGCAATCAACACCGCATACCACAATGCCAGACGTGGTGACTCACGCCTGTAATCCAGCACTCGGGAGGCAGAGACAGGAGGATTGCTGAGTTCGCTGCAGCTTGCCTGGGCACCATAGTGAGCTCAGGGCCAGCCTGAACTACAAAGTGAGACCCTGTCTCCAAAAAAAAAAAAAAGACTAAACAGAGTTCCCTAAATTGTTCTATAGACTCAGTGCAAGTCCTACTCAAACAGCAACAGGTTTTTTTTGGTTTTTGAGAGTTTCTTATAGACGTCTACAAGTTGACTTTTAAATATCACATGGAAATTCAAAGCACTTGGAATAGCCAAAACTTTACACAGACATTGCAAGGCTCACACAACTTGATTTCCAGGTTTACTTATAGAGTTATAGTAATTAAGACACCGTGATACTGTGTTGAGTGCATTGTGCCATTAAAAGATCGATATGCTTGTAATTTGCCACAAAGTGAGAATTCATTATCACTAGATTCACACGTTACATAAGTTTTGTTGGCCTTGCTTTACTGGTTACTTTTTACATCTGGAGTCTTGACCAGAACAACCATGTTTTTTCTCCCATTCCAACCTTAATTACTAATAACTGCAACACAAGTCCATACATCACGATTCTCAGTTATAAGAGAAGCGGAAAGAGTGAAGGCCGTAAGATGTGAAAAGGCAATACAAATGCACAGCGTTAACTCCAGTTGGTTAGATACTGGGTCAAGGACCCAAAGGGCCTGGGCAGTAGCTTAAATTGAGCTGTATCAACAGCAGGGGGCAGTCTGGAGCCAGGCAAGCAGTGTTCACCAGGGAAAGGCTGGGGCCAGATGGACTTCCCTGCAATCTGAGGAGTCTCTCCCTTTATGCGTCTCGGATGTGGCTGCATCTGTTGGTCTGGTGTGTCCAGTATGCTCACCAATGGCAGCTGCTTATTAGCAAAACAAGTCGCTTAACTTTTTAAATTGTCCTGGCACAACTTACATGCTATCATCCTATTCGACGTTGAGGGTTTGTACCACTATACAACATATCTTGACTCACTTTTTTTCTCATTCCCCTGTGCTACAGCCTCCGCCCCCCACCCCCCACCACAGTCGCCTATTTTTGTCTTGAGCTGGACAGATGATGGTAGTCCAAGCGAAGGGCCGAGTCACTCTACTTTAACGCTTGTACCTGAAGTGAAGGAAGTTCAGAAACAGACGTTTCAGCATGTGACTTAGGAAGGTACATGGAAGACAGATATGGATGTGAAGAGTCAAAATCTATAGTTACGATAATCAAATTCAAACTGAGGGGGGGTGCCAGTGTACTTTTTAAAGTAATAACTAATGTTAAAAGGTGTGGCTTTACCAAATATTGGCAAGAACGTAGAGAAACCAGCACACTGACACTACTAGTGAGAATATAAAACTGTCACTTTGATAAGTTTATGGCGGAGATTGTGAAGTGCTTTGTGTATGCCCCAGGTGATATGATTATCATGTACTATAAATGTGTTGTGACACCATGTATTAAAGAATCCAAGGGACGTGGGCAAGGGAGGGACTGAAACATGAAGAAATGGCTTGTATATGTGCCAGCTCTCTGTGATGAAAGTGATCGTTGTTCTACAAATATGTACCAATAAAACTTCCTCAAGTCCTGTTTCCAAAAATAACCTACTACAATGTACATGACCCAGGCATTCAATTTACTGATATTTGCCTAAAAGAAATGCATCTGCCCACTCAGATTGATACATAAAACTTGCAAAGCAGCTTTACTTGTGCCAGCCCCAAACAAGAAGTAATCCGAATGAATCCCAATATTCATCAATACATGAACAAATTAAAGAATATCCATATAATGGAATATGTATGCAGCAAATAAAACTTCTGTTTTACAGAACTATTCACATGAATAAGTCTCAGCACATCAAGTGAAAGGAATACATATGGTACAATTGCATCAACATAAAATTAAACACAAAATGGTCAAAAGTGGTTGCGTAGAGTGATGTACGGTTTACAGGAAATGGAGACTGTCAAGGATGGTAGATGTTTCATTGTGGAGATAATTTCACAGATACACCTCACTGTTGCACACTTTAAAACCACTTTATTGTGTGTAATTTATACTTGGGTAATTTTTTCCTAAATCACTTTAGACTGCAGTTTATTTTACCCTCTAATGGGGATTGAACCTAGGGTCTCAAGCATACTAGGCAAGTGCTCTACCAGTGAACCACACCTCTAGCCCTAGGCTGCAATTTCCACATGAAGCTTCCCTTCCCGCCTATGTAGAACCCATTTTCCTCCACCCCTGGTATTCCGTGCTACTTACTATTGGTCCAATGTTTGCATTTCTCCATCCTATTCCCAACAAGGATCACTTTCTTCCCTCACGGAACTTATCAGTTCAAATAGGAGATTACTTACTAGCTGATTTGGCTCAAATTAAAAGTGAATGAACATTCAAAGCAATCATTACGTTCTCTTTAGTGCTGTGCCCCCAGCCCCAGGTGATAGTTTCATTTCTAGGAAGTTGCTATTGTCTAAAATCCAGTGCTACTCGTAGAACTTTTGGCAAGATAACACTCTGGGGCAGAGATTTGCTGGCTTTTATTTTATACTTTCAGTCTTTCATGAATTTGCTGAAATTTTCCATGGAATCAGAAGGTAAGGGTTGTTTAGCAGCTTTGACCACTTTTCTTCCTCATAAATACAACTTCGCACGCTTGGAGTTCTAGATGAGACTAGAATATGAGGTCAAAATTCCAGAAGAAATGCTTTTCTAGTTAAGAAACAGTCCCAGAAATCTCATCTCCCAAGAGTCAATCCCAGGAGAATGCTGACCTCATTTCTAGTGAATTAAGGCCTAGAAAGTTTCTGAAGTGTTTGCAGAATAATAATGGTGGAAAGAAATGCAAGCAGAACCTGAGGCCAGGGACCCAGAAGGATGAAAAGATCTGAGATGCCAGTTTTGCATCTTGGACTAAAATAGTTAAAACACATGACATTAGGCTGTCGGCCAGTCTCTTTGGTCAGTGAGAAGGGCAGAGTTGTAAGACTGAATCAGCCCTGATCCTTATGAGTTTGAGGTCTAAAGGGGAAAAAAAGGCATGTTCAGGAAGAGTTGCAGGTGTAGTGTGAGGTGTTGCCCTGAGAGTGGGGCAGGACCACCTGCAGGGGGAGGCAACACTCGAGACCTGGTTTGTTGGACAGAATTTCGATTTCTGCACAAAGAATCATGAGAATACTGAAAGAATCCAGGGATGTGAAGTGTCATGACCAGATGTGCTTTTGATTCAGAATGCAGTAGTTGATTGCAGCTCCCAAGTCCCCATGCACCCACAGTGGCTCGAGTGAGGCTCACTGCTGCCTCTGTGTTCTACTGGCTCTGGCATCGCCGAACCTCTGAGCTTTGGCTTTGGATCCACAAAAGAATGACCTCTTCATAAGCATGTTATAAGCATTCAGTTCACTAGTACATGGCAAACTACTCGAGACTGTCATTTAGAGAAGACTCACAAGATTACCTCTACTTATATAATTTAAGAATTTCATACATAATGTGCCAATAGCCGAGTCCATCTCCACTCTGAAGAGGCCCTTAGAACCCAAAGGCCCAAATAAAACACAGCTAGGATGCGAGCAAGCCATCCCGCCCACTCTCGAGAATAAGGAAAACCAGTGTTCTTAAATCTGGGTACTAAGTAGAGGAGAAAATTCATGATGTGATCAGAGATAAGACATTTCATAAAGATAAGAGTTGGTTCATTAAGATGTTATAATCCTAAATTATCATGCACATCATAATTTTTAAATAGAGGAAGCCAATTTTACAGAATTTAAACAATGACAGATCCCATGATCACAGTTGAAAAGTTTAGCACTCCCGTTTTAATGATAGATCAAGAAGACTCTTACAAGTAAGAATACAAATTGGGTGGAAAGACACCTAAAATCCCAGCACTGGGAGCCTCTGAGGCAGGAGAATCACTGCTTTAGAGGCCAGTGAGGCTACGTAGTGAGTTCAAGGCCAGCGTATGAACTACGTGTCTCAAAAACAACCAAAAAAGCCTTCAAACTCGTCAGTGAAAGTGAAAGGGAAGCAAAACTCACCAAAGCATTCCTAGAAGCAGGAATTAACCTGACAGGAAAGCCAGAAAAAGATCTAACCAAAGAACTACAGGCCAATTTCCCTAATGAACAAAGATGCAAAAATCCTCATCTGAACACAATCAACAAATTCAGCCTAACATCTGAATGCAACTCCAAAAAGAGTTAGAATATCCTCTCAATCGCTTCTCGGCCTTTTGGCTAAGATCAAGTGTAGAATATCCTCTCAAGTACATGTGGAAACAGCTCCAAAATACTTTTCATTGAAATTGATAAAAATTTTGATTAAAAAAATGATAAAAATTTTATCAATCATTAATAAAACAGGGCTGGGATTTAGGTCAGTAGTACTACACCTACCTTGTAAGCACAAGGACCCAACTTCAATCCCCAGTGCCACAAGAGGGGAAAAAAATTAAACTAAAATATGAAGATTACTGAAAAACAACAAACCCCTAATATCCTAATGAGAAGTCACTACAAGTGCTATATATTGAAAGATAATGAATATTGGAAATTTTATGCAATAGTACAAGATTGCAAAAACACAATCTGAAAGAAACTGAATCCTACAAAATGAAAACTCCAGACCCAGATGGATTCACTAATAGTTTATATCAATAATAAAGAATGCCAATCTTACTAAAACCTTTCAAAAATTTCCCAAATTGGGCTGGAGAATTTAGCTCAGTGGTTCTGGCACCTGCCTCGCAAGCGCAAGGTCCTGAGTTCGATCCCGGTAACCTCATAGAATGCTAGGTGTGGGGACTCACGCCCACCAGCAATCAATACCACATACCACAGTGCCGGGCGTGGTGGCTCACGCCTGTCATCCTAGCACTTGGGAGGCAGAGACAGGAGGATTGCTGAGTTCACGGCGGCTTGCCTGGGCTACATAGTGAGCTCAAGGACAGCCTGAACTACAAAGCGAGACCCTGTCTCCAAAAAAAAAAAATTCCCAAATTGTTCTTTCAGACCAGCATAACTGATACCAAAACTGATGTTGCAAGAAAGGAAAGTTGCAGGCTAATGATACTCATGAACATAGATTAAAAATTCTTATAAAATCAATCAATATGATCGTAATCTATCATAAGTGGATTTGAACCCAAGATTAGTTTGAATACTTTAAAACAAATCAACATATTTTAGTAAATAGAATAAGACCTTAGTCATCTCATCCATGCAGAAGTTATTTAACAAATTCAACAAATTCATAATTCTCAAAGTAGGAAAATTGGAAACTTTTTAGTGTAATGGAACCTCCCCTATAGCCTCAAAGTTAATGTGAGTATAAAGAAATCCACCAACCCATTATCTCAACAATTGATGAAATAGAACAAAAAATACATTTACACCTATTAGCCTCTGTTCTTCATTCCAGTCATCCCAAGCCCTACTTTGTTTCAAGCAGGCTAGTAGTTACCAACGGTTTACATTCTTCTGAGAGGAGGCTCTGGCCAGAGAATACGACAGTTTGCTTTTTCATTTTTTCTCACCTGTTTCTGACGACCCGTTTTTGGTGACAGTAGTCAAGGCCCCTGGCTTCCTGCTGGAGGCAGTGAGGCTCCAGTGGACATGGGAGGTTCTGCACTCCAGCAGTCTCAGTGGACAATTCTGGCTCTCGCAAAAATGGTGGCTATACCAGAAGCCTTGGTGGCGCAGCTTTGACTCTAGAAAAAGCCAGGGTGGGTGACAACTTAGACTGCCGCCTCCCTGAGTATCTGCCAGTGTAAAAGTGGTGACTTGTGCAAGACAATAGTAGTCACTGATTTGATACTTTGAATTCCAGTCTTCTCCACCAATCTGCCTGCTATCATTCACCCTTCAGAGTCTTATTTTGAGTATCCTGTTTCAAGTATGCAAGCTCACATCTGCATAGTGTTCCTTCGTCCGGTTCTAGAGCTGGGGAGCTCTGGCTCTTCCCCATCCTCAGTGGCCCCAAATGATTGCCACCATTCCAGTCTTTCCTGTCTATATTACATCCAGCAGAAAGAGGTTAAGGAAGGCATGTCTTCCCCCTGCAGACTTCTGGAATAGTGACACTACCTCCCATTCAGGGTTTCTGATCAAAATTCTTCAAAAAGTCAAGAGACTGCAGAGCAGCCTTGATTCCAGCTAATCATTAATAGCACAGAGACTATGTGGGCTTCACTGCAGTCTCTGGCGTCCATGCCTAGTGGCTCCTTCCGGGCAGTAGGGACTGGTGATTCAGACTGGGGCTGTTTTTCTCACTCCCACTGTCCCCACAGGCTCCACCCACCGACAGACCCAACTCGGCCTGACTGGGAAAGAATGGCATAGATAGCCTTTCACTTATCCTCATGGGCACATATTTTATCATAATTGTTAACACTAAGGACATGTGGTAAATTTTCATATAAAAGGCATAATTTTTACTGTAAATTCATTGATTGCTAAATACTTTCATTTTTACTGAACTCCTCTAGCCAGTTAGCATATAGTTGCAGTTGTACTAGATATGAATACTGGTTGGTATTTTCATTTGTGTTGATGAAGAAAGCAAAAGTAAAACATGTGAAAGTACTTCAGAACTTGACTGGGAGAGAGAGTAAGTCTTGGACACATCAGACTATGTACTATTCTCAATGCAACAGTGCAGAAAAGATATGCTTTTAAGGTTAATTTATAATATTGACATTATTTCCATATTTTCCTAAGACCGGAAAATCAAGATATCAGCAAGTGTTTGACTAAGGCCTGATATTTCCATGGTACAAGTATTCCTACTGAAGTCAATTTTAATCTAGTAACATGACATCACTGAGTACAGGAACTAGGGAGATTTCACAGCATTTCTACTGTGATAATGAAGTAATACATTTTTTTCAAAAATAACAATTATACATTTATGCAACTTAGCTGGTGTGTTAAGCTGATTCAAAGTGTCCGAACATTTTCAGGACCTGTTCTCAGGAGTTATTATGAACCAGCTCATCAACATCACTTCTTCCAAACGATTCCAACAGGCAGCCTGGATCAGGAAGCCAACCACAGGAGAAGAACGAAGATTTGTTTGCTCTAAAACCAAAGAATGAACTAAACAGCTTCAATTCCAAGACTGGTTTCATTTTAGTCTCCTTTACTGCTATCTGGTGTTAAAATAGAGAAGCCACATCTGGATATCCATAAATATCCAGAGATAAGCCATGTTCCAGTTATGTTAGATACCCGGCAACCCTGTCTAGGATCCTCTAGAGCGGCCAGCTCTCCTGGAAGGGAGGGGAAGCTTGCTGGACGCTTAAAAAAAAAAAATGCTATAAGTGCACTGCGCTGAAGGGCCTCTTCAAGTTGTGAAAAAATAAACTCCTTGATTGTCCCTTCTCCATAGGAAGGGATCACTCCCCACACAAAGGCTGTTTTTCCAAATACTATGCGCCTCACATCTCAAAGAGCACTGACAACTCCCAACAGCTGCCTAAGTCCCCAGAAAGGCTGCAAATAGCCTATCTGCAAATGCTCCACAAATGGTTTGAAGTCCTATCTTAAGGACCATAGCTATTTCTTGGTCTGTTCGAGAACATTGAGGGGGGTAGAGTCATTTAGTAGCTGTGGACTTTGAAAAATGTGTTTATTGTCCAGGGACTTATTGGTGGTTCCAGGACCTGCCTTGCAAACACAAAGTCCCGAGTTTGATCCCTGGTACCAAAAAAGTGTTTATCGTATGCTTTACCATGACTGATTGACTACATCCTCAGCTGAAGGACATCTGTGTTTCTTCTGGTCTTTAGCTTTCACTGACAACACTGAAGTGTCTTTAGGATTATATCTTACGTGTGTGTGTATGTACATGTACATGTATACATATACAGATAAGAAAATCCTGGCATTTCTGGGCTAAGCAGAATGTCCACTTAAAATTCATATAAACGAGTGGACTTTCAAAGGGGATCACATTCTGTATGTCCAGCGAATATGCCATTGCTTGCTCCTTGTGTTCTTTGTAATGTCTATAAAATGTTACAATCTACTCATGCCCTTTAAAGTCATTTGTATTAACATTTTTTGGTGACCTTCCTGTTCATACCTTTGGCCAATCTTTCCTCTGCATTATTGCAATTTTTCTTAGATTTCTAATAGCACGTCAGTAAAGAGATGAAGGTGTGCCCTTAATAAAGGAAGAATGTGGGCCGGAGGATTAGCTCGGTGGTTCCGGCGCCTGCCTCGTAAGCGTAAGCGCAAGGTCCTGAGTTTGATCCCCAGAAACCACATATAATGCTGGGCGTGGAGACTCACCCTCACCAACAATCAATACTACATACCACAATGCCGGGCGTGGTGGCTCACGCCTGTAATCCCAGCACTCAGGAGGCAGAGACAGGAGGATTTCTGAGTTCGAAGCTTGCCTAGGCTACATAGTGAGCTCAGAGCCAGCCCAAACTACAAAGACCCTGTCTCAAAAAAAAAAAAAAAATTAAATGAAGAAAGTGTACTCAGTCAGATGAGGGTTCAAGTCTGAAATCTTTACTAATCATCAGGAAATAAGCACTGGTTTAAGGGCCTATAGCTGTATTCCTTCAAGCAATTTACAATTTGAGGTTCTGTTTCCTCATTACATTGTGGGATGATTAAATCAGTCTTTCAGCAGGTTAGGGAAGCAATAAATAACTTAATGTTAAGAAAAGATACTGATCACTGCTGCCTTCCCAAGCCCCCCTCAGGTTGGTCTAGAGTTTCCAGAGCCAACCTGTTACCATAGCAGCCTCCACCAGGATCCAGAAACAAGACCCACAGGGAAAGGAGAAAAAAATGAGAATTAAGATGTGTCACGTTCCAGTACAAACTCTCAATGCTGAATGTGATCGTAATGTATGTATAAAATGTGCCCATAAAATCAGTTTTTTAAAAACCTGTTTCCCACTTGTCCCCTGGAGGTCAGAGCAGCCACCAGTCTCCTGCACCTCCAGGGCTGCCTGGGGAATTGCTGGTGTCCATGAACTTTCTCCATCCGCTGCTCCTGTAGTCCTGAGAATGTGCTGCCACTGTCATGTCCTCACTTGCTTGCAAATAGAAGATGCTTCTGCACATTAATTGCTGAGGCCTTTGTACTTCAGTGAATGAGAGATCTCGGTTCACATCATCACACTGCTTCTTGGTCCTGTGGCGCTAAGTACATGTACATTAAAAATGTCAGCCTTCGTGGTGTGGGAATGTGATGAGGGGAAGGAATAAATATGATACAGAAAGAAAATAAAAGAGCATGTATAAAGGGGGGAGGAGGGGGGAGTGGGTAGGGATATGGGTAAAAATGAGAATTAACTTGTGGCATATACTGGTACAAATTTCCCAATGTTATATGTGATTTTGAGATGTATATAAATTGTACCAATAAAGAATT
>PVIC010029999.1:0-22194 GCA_004025085.1 Thryonomys swinderianus
AAAAAAAAAAAAAAAAAAAAAAAAAATTCCTACAGTCCAGTGACAATGCACACAAAACTTCACAGCTTATCAGAACTTATGGGGCACAGCAAAGGATTTTATATGAGACAGTTTTACAGCTACTATCAAAAAGACAGAAGGATTGCAAATAAATCTCTTAATTGTGAACCTCTAGGACTTAGCAAAGTAAGAACAAGCCAGGCTCAAAATCAGCAAAAGAAAAAACTAATAGAAATCAAAACAGAAACAAATGAAATAGGAACTAAGAGAATAGGACAGAGGGTTAAGGGAACAAAGAGTTGGTTCTTTGAAAAGATAAGATTGATAAACCTTAACTGAAGTAATCAAAGAAAAAGAGAAGAGATCAAAATCAGTAGAATTACAGACCAAAAAAAAAAAGGAGCCGGACGTGGTGGCTCACGCCTGTAATCCCAGCACTTGGGAGGCAGAGACAGGAGGATTGCTGAGTTTGCGGCGGCTTGCCTGGGCTACATAGTGAGCTGAGGGCCAGCCTGAACTACAAAGCGAGACCCTGTCTAAAAAAAAAAAAAAAAAAAAAGGGGGGAGATATTGCAAACTGAAATCCAGAAGGTCATTAGAGAATTGTTTTCAATTCTAGTCCAACAAATTGGAAATTATAGAAAAAAATGGGAAAACTTCTAATCACATGTAACCTACCGGAACTGTTGCTTTAGAAAGAGCCCCAATAAAGAAAAACTAAACTGCATCTCTCCGTGATCTCTCTGAGGTCTCCTCAGTTTTAGCATTTGTCTGGCTCCTTCCTGATTGGGCTGAGGGTTAGCAAATGTATCCTTTATGTTCTTACCCTGTGCAAACCCCCCCAGACACCGCCCTTCCACTAGACAGAGGGATCTATCAGGCGCTATCTGTCCAGACTCACTGTATTCATCTTCCCTGGCTCCATCTCCTGGGACTCTTATTTTATCTTTCACACCTCCAGCTGAGGTCCCCTTTGATTTGGGCGTGTTTATTGAGAAGGAGGTTGGAGTAGAATTCCAAGAGTGAAATTACATCGTGTTGCAGTGTGAGAAAAAAAGTCCACCTTAATTTTCCCTACACAGGATACAACGTCGTGGAATTAGGTCTTCTACTGAAGACCCTGCAGTTCTCCTAAATCATAGTTCTTTGCCTCCTTCTTTAGCAAAATCTAAGCTAAAGTTAATAAGACAGAAAGTGAAATCGCTTAGTTTTCTACCCAGTTTTATTTTATGCCCATGTTATATTGCCTGTTATAATTCACACTTTTGATATCATTTCTGATATGTAAAATGGATTGTCTTATAAATATCTTATAAAAAGTTCAATTATAAATAACCTATTATGGCTGTTTTAAAAATACTAAATCAAGATGATATTTTTTTTCAAGAACCTAACTAGATCAATAACAAGCAATGAGATTGAAGCAGTCTGAAACACTCCTGGCACCTAATCCCCAGAACGGCCCAGGACATGACCACTGAATTAATCACTCTTATAAAGAGTTACTATCAGTGCTACTCAAACTATTCCAGAAAATAGAACAGGAAGAAATACTCCCAAACCCATTCCATTACTACCTGCTGCCACAGCCTGATAAAGACACAACAACAAACTACAGACAATATCCTTGATTGGTTCAGATGCAAAGAGCCTTGATAAAATATATTTGCAAATTGAATCCAACATCAAATTTAAAAGACTATATAGCTTCACCAATTTGCTCCCATACCAGAAATTCAAGTCTTGTTCAATATATACAAATCCATAAAAATGATATGCTACATAAGAGAATCAAGAATAAAAATCATATGATCATCTCAATAGATGCAGAAAAAGCTTTGTATAAAATTCAAACTCTTTATGATAAAAAAATCCTAAATCAATTACAATAGGTATAAAAATATCATCCTTCACATAGTAAAGGATATTTTTAATAAGTTCATACTCACTATCATACTTAGTCGGAAAGGCAGGTATTTCTTCTAAAATTAGAAGTGAGACAAGGGTCCCACTCTTACCTCTCTTACCTAATGTAATACTAGACACTTTAGCCAGGACAATCAGCCAAGAGAAATAAGTAAAAGAAATGCAAATAGAAAAGGAAGAAGTCAAATTATTATTTGCAGAACATGTGATTCTATACCTAGAAAACTCCAAAGAGTTTACCAAAACACTCTTACAACTAATAACCAAATTTAGTCAAGTAGAAGAATACAAAATCAACATATAAAAATCAGTAGGTTTCTATACATCAATAATCAGCTTCCTGAAAGGAATCAAGAAAACAAAATCACAATATTCTCAAAAAATAAATATCTAGAAATAAACATAACTAAAAAAGTGAGAGACCATACAAATAAAAATCATAAAGCACTGAAGAAAGAAATTGAATAGGATATTAAAAGATGTACAGGCCTGGTATGTTCACGAACTGGGAGAATCGATATTGTTAAAAAGGCCATACTACCAAAAAAATGATCTATATATCAAGACAACTGATATGCACTGATCATTATGACAGCACATAAATAGATTCTGAGGTAGGATTTTATACCTACAAAAATAGACCTCTGGAGTGAAGGCAAAATGTTTTTGTATGAGAAAGGAAATTTTTTGCAGGCTTATTACGCTGCAAATGCAGAGTTCTGCTAGAAGAAAGCTGATCATGTGAACAGAAAATCAGGGAGAAAAAAGCCATGGAAGGCTTCAGCGAGCGAACAAAACTGAGTCATCATGTAACACAGGAACAGCCACACGTTTTCTGTAATAGATCAAAGAGCAAACATTTTAAGCTTATTGGTGAAATACCCTGTTGGCCACTCGGCCCAGCTGTGACAGAGCAGCGGGGCCGAGCCGGGTCTGAGGACCACAGGGCTCCTCGGTCCCTGCACTTCGTTCTCTCCAGACCCTAATACGTAGTCAGCCAGCACACACACGTCCACAGTCGGTCACGCCAAGAAGCATCAGAAGCCAGTGAGTGCCACTTTGAGCACCTCTTGCAAGCGGCGATGCCCAAGTGCCCCTGCACTCATGGTAGTTCAATAAATTTAGGATTAAAATATTTATACAAGTTTTTCTTTTCCTGAAGTGTGTGTGCATTCTGGCAGGCTCTGTCTCTATACAGTCTACGACAGGAACAGGACGCCAGAGGAGACCGAAGGAAGTCGAAAGGTCTTGGGAACTTAGCATTGTTATGAGAAAAGCTATAAACTCAATGAATATATGTTGTGTATATCTAGGCTCACTTTAATGTGTTTAAAAACTATCTCCTTGATATTTTGACAAATAGTCCAGCCATCGACATTAGTAACAGGCAGAGAGAAGCTTCTCACACGTCACCAAGACCACTCCTTTCCCCCAGCCGCGGCCCCTTGTGCAGGGACGCGATCCCGCCTCGTCCTCCGGCTCCCCGGCGCGTGGGGGCCGCCTCACCCCAGCACTGCCCGCACTGAACCACTGCGAACACTTGCGGGAGAGTTTTCCTTAAAGGGAAAGACAAGCCGCCTCCGTGAGAGTACCAGAAGGGTGCGTACGCATCCATAGCCACGTACGCACACGCGCGCGCGCATGAGCCACTGAGGACGATCCAGTGACACCCAGAGATTGTCTTCCCCTGAGCCGTGTGTGTCTGAACCGGCCCCCGGGCAGAGCTCCCTCAGGAAGCGCAGTCGACATTCTTGGCAGAGCAGGCGCACCTGTGCTTCAGGCTGACATTTCAGTCCCTTGAATGTCACTTTTCCCTGGAGTCCACAGTAGGGAAATAAGATCTGGTGCCGCTTCACTTCCTCGCGCGTCACTGGCAGGCAGATCCTGAGCTCTGAAGGCCGGAAGGGGAGCAGGGCGCCGTGAGCACACAGAGCGCTCCGGGAAGCGCTACAGCTGGGGGCTGCGGCTCAGCCACGCGGGCACAGAAAGCTCAGCCATCACAGGGCGTTACTGACACAGAGAGAGCACGTAAAACACTAGCTCTCCCGAGGAACATTTCAAACTCTGGTTCCCACGCACCAGCCTGCGAATTCTTGTTCAATGTTCCGAGGTCAGAAAGAGCATCGCGGTGCAGGGAAACCCCACGCCTCTGCACCCGGCTCAGAAGCGGTCTGTGCAGCGCACGTGCAGCCCAGAGCGCCTGGGAGGTGAGACCGGTAGAGTAAAAGGGAACCCTTAGATTTTATATTTGTATATTAGAGATTTGTCACCAAAAACTAGAAAATGTCCTCAATAACATGTTGTATGTGTAGGCCTCTGCCGCCCGTACCGTGGGGAGACACAGGCTCAGACTGACAGTTAGAATGAGGCCCACGGCCTGATGGGTTCAACATTTTCTTATTTCTTTTACACTCTCTCAACAAATGCTGTTGCTGAAGCCACAATTATGACCGATTTGCACATAGTATAGATATAATCAATTTTGGAAGAAAGTAAGCTTCAATCAATTAACTCCACCAAAGGGACAGCTGCTTTTAAAGGGATCAGTTTTAAAAAAAAAAGTTATCATTGAACATGAAACTTACAGGGCAACACAGTGACCAAGCGAGGTGGGGCGGGACTTCTGAGATTTCAGGGGCGCTGGAGGAGGGGAAGGAGGATCACACAAGTGGATCTGCTGAGAATCTGCTCAGAACATTCAAAGTCGTCCAAAGACCATCAGCGAGTGGATGGTGTCGCGTGTATCAAAGCATGTGCGTACTGAGACGTGAGCCGGACAGTTGAGGCTCTGGTGGTTAAGAAGCAATTTTATACTTATGCCCATTGTGTGTTTATTTTAAAGATTTTTCTATTTATCTTTTGGAATCCGTGTTATGATGCCCATAGTACATTAGAACATTAGTACATAGGTAGAATGTAGAATTTATATTTCTTGAGGACTTGAGCTGGAAGGGTGTTCATTGCTAGAGAAGCAAAGATGCAAAGAAAACAAAGAGGAAAGAAGGAAAAGAGAAGGAGAAAGGGAGAAAGGGGCCAGACTGTCCAGGCCGTCATAACAAAATATCATAAACAGCCGGGCGTGGTGGCTCACGCCTGTCATCCCAGCACTCAGGCGGCAGAGACAGGAGGATTGCTGAGTTCCAGGCTTGCCTGGGCTACATAGGGAGCTCAGAGCCAGCCTGAACTACAAAGCGAGACCCTGTCTCAAAAAAAAAAATATATCATAAACGGGGCAATGTAAAAAAGCAGATTAAACTTCTGAAAGTTCTGGAAGCTGGAAGTGAAGAGCCGGTATGTTACGGTTGGGTTTAGGCCCCCAGAGCCTCATGGGAGGCTTCGCGCTCCAACGTCCTTCTGAGAAGAGGACTGACTTCCTCGGTTAAGAGCCCGATCTTTATGACTGATTTAACCTGAGTGGCTTCTCTCGAGAGAAGTCATTTCCAAATACAGTCACACTGTTGGAGGGCAGAGCATCAACAGATGGATTTTAAGGAAAACAATTTGGCCCATAGCAGAATCATGGAAGTAAAGATATAATTTGATTGTTAAAACATCTGCTCAGTGGGTACGTATCAAATTTGTTTTCAATTATCTTGTACCATATTTGTAAAATGCTGTTTCAGTAATAGTAACCAAATAATAAGTAAATCTAAGGGCATGTTTTTAAAGGTACTTCTTAGCTAATCTGTCCACTTTGGTTACGTGAACAGTGACTAACATCAGAAGGATTCTACCTGGTCAGATTCATGATTTATACCTTTATTTTCTTGTTCACCTGTGTTTATTGAGCTCTTCGTATGGACTTCTCATTATTTTAAGCATGAAAGATACAACAGGAGACCAACAGGCCATTTCCTTACACACACACACACACTCACACCCATGTGATTTGTTTAGAACATAAAAAAATGTGGAAAAAATAATATAATCCCAGGTAGAGCTGAATGTTACAATGATCCGTCTGCATAGCTGGAACTTAACTTATGTATAAGTGAGATCACATAGCAAGGAAACGCAGATAGAAGGTCAGTGTCAGCTCCAAATCCAGGCCGATATTTAGAGAGCAAATAAAGGAGACTGAGCATGAAGGACTTATGCAATGGAAAAATAAATCTAGCAAAAATCATTTAAAAAGAGAATTTGGAGAAAGGAGAAGCACTGAAGCCAACACTGCTGAGAACTGTACTGAACCGTGGGACCGAGGAAAGGGGAAGCTGCTGGTGTCCTGGATAGAGACAGTTTCAGCAGGATTGTTGGGTCAAAGTCTTCCTTGAAATACACTCAGATCAGGATGAGAGGTGAGAAAGTGAAGACAGAAATAGGGACTCTTTTTAGGAAGTTTGCTCTAAAGGGAACAGTGAAATGGGGTAGCAGCTGGAGGAATAATTCTGTCAAGGGGGCATATTTAAAAGGGAGAATATACAGCATTTTTATAGAGTGATGCAAATAACCCAGGAAAAATTAAGATTTCATTATTTAAGTGCTAAAGGGAGTGATTCCAAGAGCAAAATGCCCGAACAGTGGAAAGAGGGCACTCGAGGACACAGGGGACTCAGGGGGCGGACTTGGCCGGGACGGCAGACCCCCCCCTGCCCCGGTCACCAGTGGAAAGCTGGGATTTCTGGAATGAGACCCAAGGGACCAGCCAGCAGGGGAGGTGGGGAAGCTCCATCCACCACTTCCCTCTGGAGTCCTGTCCAAGGCTCTCAGAGAGGGGAGCCACATAGCCGCTGGCATTCCCTCTTCGCCTGGTGCTCGTGAGGGTTCTCGGGGTGAATGACAGTGTCTAGCTTAAAATAAGTCTACAAGCTGGGTATGACAAGGGCACCAAGGCAGCAAGATTAAAGTTCAAGGCTAACCTAGGCAAAATAGCAACCTGACAAGACCTTGTCTCAAAATAAGAACAAGGCTAAGGTTGTAGCTCAGTGTGAAGGCTCTGGTGTCAGCCCCCAGTACTTCCAAAATTAAAATAAGTCTACAGTCTACCCTAATTATGTTGAAAATCATCAAACACAGCATGGTACAAGTGACGGCATGTTGACTTCCGATCTCCTTTATTGTTTTTTGGGTTTTCTTGAAAATATGCTCATCCCCAATGGTACTGCTCCATGACATTGCATTTTCTCCTCAGAACGGTGTCAGACGATTGTCTTGGGTGCATTCACACTGTGCTGAATACTTCAGCACTCTTCAGGTGACTCCTGGACTGGGTACAACTTCACAGATAAGTGCTTCATTTGACCGGAAACTTGAAGATCAGGCAATGGCAGCCTCCAGTCGTGGAGTCACATCTGGATGCAGGACTGGGAGCTGAACACTCACCCCGTGGTCCCTCGATCTTGATGGCGTGGCCCACAGGACAGGGTCAAGGTGACCAGAAAGTATGAGAAGACTTCCCGAAAGTGACTTAATCCTGAGTGACATATGGGCTCCACCTGGGGGTGTCCCCCTGGAATCCCTCAGGAAATCTAGAGCCTGCCCTTCTTCCTTCTCATTTAATAAACCAGATTCACCCTGCTCCCACTCAAGTTTCATTCATGACTCTTCCCCTCATTGCTTTTTCTCTCTGCACAAACACACCAAACTCTGAGAGTCAAAGCCACAGAGGAATGGAAACACTGAAGTCTGAAGCTTCCTTCAAACAAGACCTGTGCAGTGGGATAGAGACGTGACACTTGGCAAAAGGTTATTGGGTCAATGAGGTTTCCAGCACTCAACACCCGCAGTTTAAAGAGGAGAGATTTAAACTGGCTCACGTTTTAAGAGTGTTCAGTCCATGGTTACCTGCATGGCTCCAAGACAGGAACATCACAGTGGAAGGATGTGGTGGAGCCAACCTGGTTAGCTCATGGCAGCTGGGATGCTGAGCAAGGGAACAGCACCAGTCAGGAAAGGGCAGGGATCACAGACAGCACCGAAGTCACACCTGCGTGACTCACCCAGACACACGCGGAAGTGAACGCCACCGGGCCCCCGTGGTTCCCAAGTCCCACGGAGCTGACACTTCTCCCTACTCACCACAGTATTGATAAGAGAAGAAAGAGGGTCTGTCTCCGTGTGGCTCTTGGCACCTATTTACTTTTCAGGGAAACTAACCTGGACTGAGTTGAATTCACTAGCTGCCAGGGGCCTTCTGATCATGCACACAAGAGCCAGTGGTTGTAGAGAAGGAACCAAATGATTAACAAATTGAAAATAAACTTCAGTTCTCTCTGGTCACTGGTTCCCTGCCTCCGGGTTTTGTGGAAGAAACTTCCTATCATGGTTCTTCAGAGAACGTGCCCATGTCTGACTCATAGGAAGGGCTAGGGAAACTCACCACCCATGCAGAGAAATAAGGAAACTGCTCAAGGGAGTAGGAGAGGCACCCGTGAGCAGAAAAAGAGCTGCTTCACCTTTCTGAGAAGCAGAAGATTTCTACATTGTCACCCAAACACTATTAATGATTTCCCTTCATACTCAGATCAATGAGGCCTGCCATGGTTTTAAAAAAAAAAAAAAGTTAGTATCAAATTCCATAGGCATCTTTTTATCATTGCAGGAAAAAGCACTCAAGACAGAATAAGAAAGAGATAGTGCCTGAATTGCTTACCTGCATTTATTGATAATTACAATGGAAAATTCAGACAAACCAATCTCATAGGCTTGTTTTGAGGAAAATGAGTTGACAGAAGCAGGCTGACCTGAGAGATTTGTGCTAACTTTATGCATCTTAAACTTGACCTAAATCTTGCCATCATTCTTATATTTGGTCATATACCAAATAATGTGTTTTAAGGCATAGATAAAACTCAAAAGCTAGTAGTACTAGGTCTTTAACCTTTACTCCCATTAGTGTAGTTCTGACTGTATTTTTTGATGAAGTGCATATTTCACAAGTTGTTTTATTATTTGATTAATTTAGGAATTCCCAAATCCGTGATTTAAATATTCACCCATCTGTAAATTTGTTTTGCCTAAAGAGAAACACAAATATATCACTCTGAATCTACATATTTCAAATTGAGCCCTGTTATTGGTAAACAGATATTCAGAATCAGTTCCTATTGACTAAGAGAACAGAGTAGAAAAACAGGGCATCCCCGTGATGCTGAGGCAGCCCTGCAGCTCCCCGGGGGTGTCACCTCTAAACTGTAACAGTCGCGCTTCTTCTGCGGGAGCCGAAGGTTCGCGAGGCTCGTCCTCCGCCTGAGAACTCGGGAGGAGGGAAGAGGAAGCGACACTCCTTTCAGCCCAGATGATGGGCACGATGCACAGGACAAGCCACGGCTCCTCCTCCCCCTCCGTGGAAGGAGACCAATGCAGTAGGGAGCCCTGCTCCACCAGGGGGAGACAGTGACTGGGAGTTGGCCGAGGCACTGGAGCCGGAGTGGCTGGGCTGTGCCGTCTGCCAAAGGGAATGTGAGTCCCCAAGAACAGCCCCCGGTCTGAGGAGGGGACTCTGGTGACAGTGGGAGGGAGAAGCAGAGATATTCCCCCTCCTGCTGCCAACAGTTGCAGTTTTCTTTCTGGAAAGGTTGAGCCAGACCGATTCTGGTTTCAGGAGGTCAGGCCCAGCTGGGGCCGAGCTGCATTCTGGGTGATGAAGCAGAATCTAGAGCACTGTGCTTCAAGTCTGACCTGCACAACCGCTCAAGAGCCAGTGCTGCCTTTGAAGGCTAAAAATGAGTCTTGTGCAACTGAAGAACTCATTTCTTAGTTTACTTTAATTAATTTAGTAGCAGCACATGGGTTGGGGGCTACAGAACTGGACAACATAGGTATAAAAATCTCAACTCCATGTCCTGTGTATTTATTCCCCTATGCAGATCCCAGAGCAATGGTGGGCAGCTCATCTCCAGGGAGGTGAAGATGGCCAACTTCTACCAGGCAAACCACCCGAATATCCGAGCCAGACAGGTGTGGCTTCTCCACCAGAGCAGTGGTGTCCACACGGAGGCCACATCCAGCATGGCCCCTGTGGCGATGCCGCACTCTGGGCTTCTCCGGTCTCCACAGGCTCCCCTGCAAACAGAAGCGGACTCCTGGGCAGCACCAGATCTAGGGAGAAAGCTGTCAGCACACAAGAATAAGACCAAGACTGGGGGCCGGAGGGTTAGCTCAGAGGTTCCGGCGCCTGCCTCACAAGCGCAAGGTCCTGAGTTCAATCCCTGGTAACCACATACAATGCTGGGCGCGGTGACTGATGCCGACCAGCCATCAATACCACAAACCACAGTGCCGGGCGTGGTGGCTCATGCCTGTCATCCCAGCACTCAGGAGGCAGAGACAGGAGGATTGCTGAGTTCAAGGCTTGCCTGGGCTCCATAGTGAGCTCAGGGCCAGCCTGAACTACAAAGTGAAACCCTGTCTCAAAAAAAAAGAATAAGACCAAGACCAAGAAAACTTGAAAGGGGGAAAAATAACTAACAAGTGCTCAAAAGAAGCCAACTAAACACGGGGAGCTCCAAACTTAAAGCCACACGTTGATGCTCTCCAAAGAGGAAGAGAGGATGCCACGCCAGAATGCGGGGACACAGGACAGCCAGCACCACAGGGCTGGGCAAATTAACAGCTGCCCAGAGAGCAGCGCCAGAGGAGCCAGGAGACACAGAAGGTGGAGGAATCCCTAGCAAAGGACGAGGAGCAGACGCTGTGCAAGATGGAGCCAACTCCACACCCACCCTGCTTTCTGAAAGTCCATAGGAACCTCATGAACAGCATGGCTTCCCAGGGCCTGCCTGGTGCAGCAGGAGACCAGCCCGCTCATGGCCACTGCCCACTCCCTCTCAGCTGCCAAGTTGCAGCTGACACTCGGGTTTTCCCCCAAGCACAGAGCCCGTCAGCCTGCAGCCCCGCACAGGCTGTCCTCGGGTGCCCTGAGGGGACTGGCTTCCACACTCTGCTTCCTGAGGCAGTGATGCTGAAAACTTCCCAACCGAGAGCAGCTCTGAGCAAACACTTATTTAGGGCAAGATGATAAGGAGTGATTATTTTCATTTGTAGAGCATCACAGATGCCGTTCATTAGTTTTTGCAGAAAGAAACAATCCCTTCATATATCTGAGCTCCCTTCCAAAAGCACCCGGAAGTTCCTGTGAGCAACCCGGAAGTGCTTCCTCGCAGCCAGCGCCAAAACCTAAGGAAGCCATCCAGGGCAGGCGCCGCTAGCCCACGCCCACCCCAAGCCCGGTGCCGGGAGGCTGGCTTCATAGAGACAGTCCCTTCATTTCAGCATCTGGCAGTCAGTACCAGGCTCCTGGCCTTGATTTTCCTCCAGGGGTGTTTGCTTTTTGTAAAACAAGTCTCAAGTTGAGTAAAACACATTTCACAAACGAAACACGTGCCATTCCCGCGGCCCTCTCCACACACCAAAACAGACAGCAGGTCTGCCCCATCCCAGCGCTGACGCGCGCGGCCCCTCGCCTGCCCGCACCGGTTTTCTTCACAAGACACAAGACAGATGTGCTGTCGATGGAAAACTTCACAGAAAAATGAGAGCATTACTTACTGAAGGCAGACCTGAGAACGGCAGAAATGTTAAATGGACACCCTACCAGAGTGGACCTCCACTACAAAGCAAGATTAACTTTCTAAAGAAAAGTAAGTGGAAAAAAAAAAAAGCGTGGAGTTTCTTGTTTAATTCAGAATGTTACATTAAACGTAGTCCCTACCTTGCCCAGATGTCTTTGGTTGTTACGTGCATTTAATTTCCCTGAAAATTCATCAAAAACTCCGCTGGTGTTTTACACAGTCAGCAAAGCATCTCTTTCCAGAGCTGCTGAGTGCTCGTGTTCCTCTGGACACCTGCACACGTGCAGACACACGTGTACACAGGCACATTGGGGCACAGGGAGGCACAAGATCTGATTTGTGTTAGTGATTTTTTTCCTCTTGGTAGTGAGCTCAGGTGTCTGTTAAAAGAGGAGAAAGAAGAAGAATATGGAAGAGAGAGGAGGGAAGAAGAGGAAAAGAAAAAGTGAGAAATAAGCAGCTAATGTTCCTATTCTTCTCACTATTCCCTGAGGACAATCAGGTTGAGACTGAACTTGTCATTTACTTGAATTTTATTGATAATATTCTTTTTTTTTTTTTGAGACAGGGTCTTGTTTTGTAGTTCAGGCTGGCCCTGAGCTCACTATGGTACCCAGGCAAGCCGCCACAAACTCAGCAATCCTCCTGTCTCTGCCTCCCGAGTGCTGGGATGACAGGCGTGAGCCACCACGCCTGGCATTGTGGTATGCGGTGTTGATTGTTAGTGGGCATGAGTCTCCACACCCAGCATTATATGTGGTGACCAGGGATCGAACTCAGGACCTTGCGCTTGCGAGGCAGGCGCTGGAACCACTGAGCTAAATCTCCAGCCCATTGACAATATTCTTAACACACATCATGGAAGACGCTGGACAGGCCCAGCACTGGTGGAGAGCCCAGGCAGAGGCTTGCATGGCTAGGGGACAGAGCAGCCCTGGACCCAGAACTGGAACCTAAGGACAAAAGATCGGAGCTCTTGAGTTTAGAGACCTGTGGTCCTCCAGGAGCAGTCCTAGGAGGCCACGTTGAAAAGCCGTCAATTCTCTGCCCTCTCTTGTCCTCCCCTATACTCTGTTCCACCAAGCTAATAGACTCTCCTCTATTTTCTGGTCAAATTTCATTTTTAGTTTCCACATCTATGACAAAACACATAAGCCATGTCTTCAGTGTTGTCATCATGGGGCTGCCCATGGGAGGGGGAGGCCAAATCACACACATGCACCAGACTCTGGGGAGGTTTCTGGAACACTTCCGTTTAATGAATGCAGTGTAGGGCATTATATAGCACAAGGGTGGGAGCGGTTTGCTGTGGCTATTGGGATTGGTCTATGGTTGTCAGAGGAGGGGCCCAAGGTTGGGGAGGACCAGGCGATCTCTGGCCGTGTCCTGCCCTTTAGCTCAATGCTCGCTTTGGTCTCAGTTTGGTCTACGGAAGGCCACGGGTTCTCTCAGGACCTAGGAGACTGGGGTGCGGTACGGTTGGCTCAGCCAGACCTGGATTTCGCCATCACTTCAGTACCTGGATAATTCAATTAACATGATGGCTTCCAGTTCCATCCATTTTCCTCCTACAAATGATATGATTTCCTTCTTTATGGTTTATTAATATTCTGTCACATTTTCTCAACCATTTATCTGGTGACAGGAACGCAGCAGAATCCCTCCTTCTTCTGGCTGGCTGCTGCCTGGATGTCTGAACCCCGCTCAACTTCCTCTACTTCTCCTGGTACAAAATAGTACTGAAGGTCATCATGGAAATGGGGGCAGCTCGGTCCCCAGGAGGGTTACATGTGAGGGTCTTCTGCACACTGAGCGCTTCAGTCCTGCTCTAGAGAAAGACACAGAAGAAGTGCATCTCCTGCGGGGAGGTTCATGCCCCTTTCAGCTCCTCAGAATGATGGCTTTGCCCACATGACATAAGTTTCGCTAAGACAATAGGAATGAAAAAGTGCTAATACTAAATTTAGGTGTTTTTAGAAATGATCAATATATCAATTAACATGCCCAACCTTTAAGCTCTTGGAACATTTCTCTAGTGGTTGTGTTCATATTAATATGCTTAGAGTCCATTACTATATCAGACCTTAAAGCTTATCTTAATCTTATCTACTCTACCATTTTGAAAAGCTGACGATCTAAAAGTGCAAATGCATTTTTCCAAACTTGCATCTGTTTCCGTTTCCGGCCCAGAGGAGCCCGGGGGAGTCTGGGCAGCTCGGCTCTGAGGACACGTGGGAATCTTTTACGGACCCAGGGGAGGGGCTCGCGCCCCTGGAGCCCATCCTGTGGCCAGGCCTTGTCGCTCACGGTAAGCCCTGACCGAAGCACCTCTGCCAGGCCGCGGGCAGGGCCGGGTCCCCCGATCTGAAGCCCAGGGCCTCAGGCTCCGTGCCGCCCGCCTCAGGGAGCAGGGCGGACGCCAGCAGGCCGAGAGCCGCTCTTGGGCTTTCTGCCAGCTGTGCTCGTGTGCAGCTGCAAGTCCTCTCTGCTCCTACAGGTAAGTGGGCGGCAGAGCGTCCGCGCGTGAGCGGCGTTGAGTGGTTCCGTTGCAAACAATGAACAATAATAATTTGCCACTGCTTGTTTCTTTGAAATAAAAGTCAGCGACTTGGTTCTGTAGAGACTTGTGGAGAGACAGTGCTCGGGAACAGAGCTCACCTCTGGAGACACGCCCACCAGGACCCCGGGACCAATCGGCACTGTCCACAGTGACAGGGAAGTGAGTCCTTGCGGAGAATTGGGTGCTGTGGCCGTCTGTCACTCGGTGCCCCTCGGAAGCCAGCTAGGGAGGCGTCTTCCAAGGCTCCATTGTATTTATTATGTTTCAGACGTTCCAGAGTTAATCCAGCTGGTCTAGAACTGAGGAACATCAGGTCTTGTTTACCTTGCTTCCCGAATTACGTGTCCTTCAGGAAAGCAAATTTCGGTCTGCAAAGAGTAAGCTATGGGGGCTACTTGAGCAGAAGGACCAAAAGCAATTATGGTGTAAAATCCACTAAACTCAAATCCCACAAAATCTATGCTCAAGAAATCTAAAAGGAGGTGTCCGAATAATAGATTCAGCTAAACACAGACAGCAAAGTACACATATGTAAACTTGTAAAGAAAACGACCTCTTCTGGTACTGAGTCTAAATGCAACCCAATGACTGACACGATCACAGTGATTTTAGGCAAAGACTAGAAGTTGACACTTCAAATGTCACCTTAATAGCTCTATCGTTTTTGATGGGCCATTTTCATCCTCTAAATTCCCTGAACTGCTGTTGATAATAAATTACTCTTCTGAGACATCCAGCCAAGTAAAAAATTCCATGCTGAAAAAAGTTATAAAATACTCCAGAACTAGATAAGCAAGAGACAAGTAGGTCTTTTGTGGAAAAAGCAAAGACTAAGATAATGTTTCCTATAGAAAATAAAGATGATATGGTTATACAAAATCTAGTGACAGCCAGAAAAATCATTATGAAATTATCTTTTTCTTTAAAATTAAAATTTCAATAGCATATATTTATAATACCACAAAACAAGCTTGAGCTTCTTTTGAAAATATATAGAAAATTAATAATTAAGAAGATCCTCTAAGATCAATGGAAGAATTTCCTTACTATACACTAATACTAAATGTAGAACTACAATAAACAGAGCACTGGAACTAGCAAAGTACCAAAACAAGTTGTTTATGAGGTGTCCACTTATGGTTATTTGGGTTTATAGTTTACATTTTTCTGAGACTGTTATGTCATCAGGAAGTTCTGTCATAATTACACTCAAACATTTTAAAAATAATCTCCATTTGCCTCTCCATCTATATTTCCTCCACAGTTTCATATGTATTATTTAATTCTCACAACACATCATTTTATTTTTGTCTGTTCACTTCTTTTCATTCTTTCAAAACCACCTTCTTATCTTTAAATCATCTTTCCCTGATCCTCAACCAACCTCTGGCCTCTCTCCCCTCAGTTGCACATTACTGCTAAAAAAAGCAAAAAAGGAAGTGATCAAGAGATAAGCAGATGAGGGAGGGAGGAGGGAAGGGATGAAAAAGCAAGTAAAACGCATTCTGTACACACGCCAGCTTCACATAAGGAATGTAAACATTGCGTACTACACACATGTTATACTATAATAAAATTTTGTAGAAGTTGGTCATCATTGTCTCCAAGCGCTTGAGCGCATTGGCCCTCGTCCCTTCCCTGCCTCTCTTCCCTGCCCGCCGCCAGGGGCGCTGTAGACACACCGCACCTGGGAAGGCCTCCAGGGACCCCCAGGCTGCCTCCAGGGACCCCCAGGCTGCCTCCGCGGCTCCGACTGCCTTGTTTCCCTTCCGCTCTCAGCAGCCGCCGCTGTTGCTGGCCAGTTCGCCTGCCTTGCAGCATTTTCCATCTGGGCTTCTCTGTTTCTGTACAATCCTGATTGCATCATTCGGTGAAGTATTTAGCTCGTTATTTAAAAACGATCTTTTTCCTGTCGTGTCTTCCCCACAGTCCTATGAGCTCTAGAGCAGAGCACGAACAACCACACCATGCGCTACCTCAGAAGACAAAGGCGTTATGAAAACTTCTCACGATATGCCTGACCTAGAGGTTGCGTGTCCTCAGGGGGCAGAGGAAGACTCCAATGTGCCTCTGGCCAGACAGGCAAAAGTTAGCGTTGTGTCTGGCACACCGGACACCCTGCACCAGGATACACGGTAGCTCTAAGCTGGGTGGCAGGAATAGCGCTTATATCATTATGCCTCCCTTTGTAATAAAGAAATCTCTCATGAGGTCCTAGAGTATCGCACTGGGCAGGATGATGTCTATCACCCAGAGCTGCTGAATTTCCTCTGACCACTTCGCCAGTTTGAGTTGCATCCTACGGAACTCCTGACACATGTTCCTGACAGCCTTGCTTTGCTCTTGGGTCTGATAAGATGCTTATTGGGCATGTGTTATTATTACTGTCATTTGGTTCTCCTTCTGGGCTATATAAGCTGCTGCTTTTTATTGTGCCATATGTTGCAACTAAACACATATCTCTGTATATTTTAGCTGTGAATTACTTTTCTGGGTGAGAATGGAGAGAAATCCTAGATCTTTGAGGAAACAGGAAGAGTATTCCGGTTACAGCCACCGGAAGAGCTGTGTGGGGACCTATGGATTATTTGCACGTACCAACATAGAGCACATGAGACCATCTTCTCTCCACGTGCTTCTGGAAGATGACTGGCAAACAGGACTGGGGACACAGTCATGTCTCCCTGCATGGCGTCTTCTCAGAGTTGTAAGCAACCAAGAGCTTCTCCTTTAAAAAGTAAGAGTCCACATAATATCCACGCATTCTGAATTCCAGATAGACCCACGTTTGGAGCCAGAGGAGCACGTGCTCTGCTCACTCCAAGTGGAAAGAGTGGTGCCTGAGCCATGAAGAGGGGTCCATCCTCCTCACTGCCAGGCATCTGAGGGGTGAGGCCAGCGGACAGGGCCTCAGGCTGTTTTCAGTGTTGTGGAGACAGGTCAGGTATGGGCAAGAATCACTTGGCTTTAGACCACTTCTAAAAAGTATTGAGGAACCTCATTAACATAGAACGAGGCAGATTATAAAATCTATGTATAACAAGGTCAGATATGCCAGGTGTGGTGGCTCACGCCTGTCATCCCAGCACTCAGGAGGCAGAGACAGGAGGATTGCTGAGTCCGAGGCTTACCTGGGCTACATAGCTCAGGGCCAGCCTGAACTACAAAGCGAGACCTTGTCTCAACAACAACAACAAAAAAAAACAAGGTCAGACTTGGCTAGTTCATCTCATTGGTAAATAAACAAAAGTAATCAGCGCGTGAGTAAAAGCTTCTGTGTGTTGAAACCCAGAGAGGTGAGGAAATGCCCTGACTCTTTATAGTGCTGCTGGTTACTCGCTCTGCCCGGCTTTGGAATCTGGTGGGTGTCAGGTAAAGAAGAACTTGGCTGCTGGGCAGAACTGGACCCTGAGGCTTCGCCCGCTGTGTGACAGCCAAGTGGAGCCTCGCTCCCGGGGCTGTGCAGCCAGCTCGCAGCACAGCGGGAAAGTGCCTGCTGCCCTGTGTGGAGCCTGTCCCCACCCAGGCCCGCTGGTCGGCAGGGAAGCGACAATGCTAAGAGCAGGAGCGTGTGTTGTCAGGTGGGTTAAACTTGAACTGATGAACAAATTACCTTTATAAACCATGGAGTGAGTACAGCTGTAAAGCCTGTGCCCAGGGTTCGATAAAATAAAGGATCAGAAGAAAGAAGAACATTTTCTATAGCACATTGTGTACATTACTTTGAATGATTCCAACTTGCCTCCAGGAGAAAATGTTTATTGTCTTTATGAGAATGCAGTGTGAGGCCTCTGTGCTCTCTCGCATGGTGGTCCCTCCTCGCTCTTGGGTGGACTTCTTGGCCCGACCTCCCTCCTTTAACAAAACTTTGCTACTGTTAAAAAAGAATGCAATACCAGTGAGTCTGCTGGTGAGAGGACACCCTCAGAGCCGAGCCCGGGTTTGGGCTGAGCTGGACAGCAGGCCCCAGGGAGGGTAGAGGGCACACCCCCACCACAGGGCCCAGACTCACACCAGATGGGCATGGGGACCGGGCACTAATCTGCCCCAACCTCCATTACTTCATCTAGACCGTGAAGTTGGTCAGACTGGCAACTTACACAGATATTAGAACAATTAAATGAGTTGATCTGATAATAAACTCCCAGAATGCAGGAGCACTGATCGTAATAAGACTTGAAGAAAGGAAACAACCATAACACAAAAGATTTCCAGGGAAAGGAAGATGAATTTTGCCTGGAAGCACCAGCATGACCTTCCTCGTTCTTCCCCTTTAGTCAAAATTCCCCAAGTGGAAAAGAAATGAATATCACAAGTCTGCAAAAATAATGAGCATGATGAAGATGTGATTTGTAAGGAGACAAAGGTGTGTGTTGATCTTTAAGTCAGAGTGTGTATGTGTGTGTGTGTGTGTGTAGTTGGACAGTGTGGGGTACAGACAGAATGGGGTACCATACATCAAAGAGCATAGCAACTACATGAGTATAATGATAAAATGTGTTGTAATCCAGATATCAACTGAAATCTGTACACTTGAAGAAGGAAATAAAATTTGAGAGTACAGTAAATTTTCTGGAAGGTCCGATGACTTCCCCAGGATTTGGCCCATTGCCCTGAGCTCCACATTTTCATGGAGGTATCTGATAATAATTCCTACTCTAAGTCTTGGCCTCACCCCTCTTCTCCCTTCTTAGTCACACCCATCCTGTAAGAAAAACCAGTAACAACAACCACTCTTTACATATCAAATGAGACACAACATCTATTACCCTGGTTTATCCAAAATCCTAAAACACAGACCCCGGGAAGAGGACTCGACAAAGATGTTGCAGGATGATCCCATGGGTAGATAATCATGCCCGTAAAACACTGGGACAATGTTTCATAACATAAATATTCATACAAAATCACAGAAGCAACGAGGAGCTTTTTGAGGATGACAGTCAGACATCTGTAGGGGGAAGACAGAGGGGCGAGGGGGAGACGAGAGGAGATGACAGGGGCGGCCTAGACGGAAGAGGCCAGGGGCCTCTCGCGGCACAGCCAACAGAAAGGGCACGACAGAGGGATGCAGAAGAAAACATTAGAAAATAAACAGCTAATTTCTTAAGGTTAGAATCTGAACGATAGGATTTCTACAAGGAATTTTCATAGAAATCATGCAAGTATAATTTCCTAAAATTAAAGAACTGTGTTTCACAACTGAAAGGGCTCACAAAATGTCTGATCCAAGAATTTTTAAAATGAAACACAACTGAGTTTAATCCCTGTACAGGAAGAGAAGGAGGAGAAGAAGAAGAAGAAAGAAGAAGGAGAAGAAGAAAAAGAGGAGGAGGAGGAGGAGGAGGAGAAGGAGGAGGAGGAGGAGGACACACTAAACCACGTAACTGAAATCTCAGAACTTTAGAGATTCCTAACGTTGAAAAAGACGATTGGAAGTCATGATAGCATGAATTTTCTCAGTAAGAAGCCTGAAAATCAGAAGTCAGTACATGTGATCTGCAAAATACTACCAATAAATAAGAAGGCAAACTGTAACCACACTGCCTGCTTTTTAAATTAACTACTGCCCGTCCCTCTGGTCAGCTGCCAGCCATAGTCTAGTTGTGCTGCCACCTACAAAACTCAAGTCAATACGCTCTTAGCAAACTGGCAGCAAAGACCCAACACCCGGACAAAACAAGAACTCGATTGCTGATTCTAAAGGTAAGGAGAAGTGTTGGCCTGCTTTCTTTACCAAACGTCCATGAACAGAAAACACAAATGTGAATGAATATCAGTCAAGGGATGAAACTCTTTCTATATTTCAATTGTTTTTTAAAAAATCAGTCTATGGCTGGGCATGGTGGCTCATGCCTGTCATCCCAGCACTCGGGAGGCAGAGACAGGAGGATTGCTGAGTTTGAAGCTTGCCTAGGCTACATAGTGAGCTCAGAGCCAGCCCGAACTATAAAGCGAGACCCTGTCAAAAAAAAAAAAATCAGTCTATGCCACCTAAGCAAATGAGTCAAACTTAGATCTCAAAGAAAGAACCCAGGAGCTTGGCTATTGGCTATCCCCAGTTTGCCTAGTGACCAGTAACCACTGTCCTTCATTACACAAAATGGGATGAAAGTGTCAGACTCCACATAGCCCCAACCAGGGGGAGACACAACCTCAGAACATCCCTGCGTCTGGCTCTGCTCAGCGTTTCTTCCTCCCCGGAGATGTACAGTTTTGTCAGAAGAGGAGTTCGCCTGTACACTTTTTTTTTGCTTTCTCCACCAGACATCACTAAACCATCAGCCAAAGCAAAGAGCAGGCCCAATACCAGTCCCGTGGAAGACAGAGCTTTAAAGACGGGCTGTAGCGGCTCTGAGCAGCAGACACCGAGAAACAGAGGCCCGACAAAGGGCTGTGAGGGCAGATGCCTCTGACAGAGGAGCTGGACCAAGTGCAGTCAGGAGAGGCCGCCCTGCCCCCTCCCACAGCGCAGGCCCCGCCTGTGCCCAGAACGGGGGAGGGCAGGATGGGGAGAAAGCGCCTCAGACTTTGGCCTGCCCAGGCAGAGTCCAGAACCAACTGCGTGTGGCGCTGGCTGCTTCTGCTGCTCCCACCACGCTCGCTGTCTGTGGGGCAACCCCGGGGAGCGCAGTGGTCCAGAGCGTGGAGCCAGAGGCCGTCACGGGCCAGGTCCCCGAAGCAGGCTGCTCCGAGGGAAGGTCTGAGCGCCATCTCTTACTAACCAGTCCCCTCTCTCCCCACTACAAGAGGATCTGTAGCTTTGGAGCTGCGTTCTGGTCTCAGTACCCAGAGTTTCCCTGGCCCACGGCTTGGGCGAAACTAACTCTGCTTCCCTCTCCCCATGCTGATGTGGCTGGGGACTAGGTGGGAACCTGGCTGCGCCCCGCAAGGAGAAGGAAGGAGTTCAAGACCAGTCACAGCCCTGCAGAGCTGGTGCAGTGGAGGCTGCGGTCTCTCCCCAGGGGTCGCTGGTTTGAAGAGCCGCTGGCTGCAAACCTGACACCACACGGAAGGTCCTGCCTCAGAGGGAGGCCAGCAGGCAGGAGAGCACGGCCAGGAGCTGGAGAAAACAGCGAGGCACAAGACGGATGCTGGGCCTGGTGGTCTGCCGTGCCTGGGCGGGATCTCGTCTGCCGCCCCTGCCCCTCTCGTGCATAAGGTCGGTGACAGTGGATACGTTATCGGACATCAGCAGCAGGAACTCCTTCCGTCAGCGACTGGTCTTCATGCTCCAGGGCCTTCGTGAGGATGAGGAGCTCCAGCTCTGATCTGGCCTCTCTTGCCAAGTCAGCCAATCGGTGAGCCAACCTCCCCCCTTTTCTGTTTGAATTAGATTTTCTGCCACTTGCCACAGTGAGTTTTGATTGAGAGCTACGTTCATCAACGACTTTGAACCGTGCTCTGATTCTTTCGTATCAATTTGAGAATCTAGTGTCAAGCACTTTTTAAAACTATGTTCATTATCCATAAAGCTGATGAGACAGGATTTGACTTCGAGTTGTCAGTGATGTCACTAATCTCATTCAGAGCATAGAAATCATGCCAGTTAGAGTAACAGAGGATCTAATGTACATTCTCACTAGTTAGGTATAAACATCTATTGATTAGGTAGCTGAAAACACAGACAGGATCCTGAGAGATCCTGGAGGAAGCAGTGGATGTCATCGGAGGTGAGAGGGGATGGGAAGTTAGGAATTACTAAAACTTGGAAGACTGGCAAATTGTTTCACGGATTCATTTGTGTCATTGCAAGTGACCAGATCTCTTTCCTGTTTAAGGTTAAATAGGACCCCATGGTGTGTGAGCCACACTTGTTTATGGACATATCTGTCGATGGACACTACCCAGGCTGCTTCTGTATACAGGGGATGGCGGCGCAGTGGACGCGGAGGGCGACGTCCTTCCGGCTGGCTGGTTTCATTTCCCCAGAGATGTTCCCAGGGCTGGTTCCGTCGGTATTCTTTTTTTTTTGGAGACAGGGTCTTGCTTTGTAGTTCAGGCTGGCCCTGAGCTCACTATGGTGCCCAGGCAAGCCGCCGCGAACTCAGCAATCCTCCCGTCTCTGCCTCCCGAGTGCTGGGATTACAGGCATGAGCCACCACGCCCAGCATTATATGTGGTAACCGGGGATCGAACTCAGGTCCTTACACTTGCGAGGCAGGCGCCGGAACCACTGAGCTAACCCTCCGGCCC
>PVIC010030000.1:0-21763 GCA_004025085.1 Thryonomys swinderianus
ACTTGCTCATGTGTGTAGAAAGCTTTGTGTTCACAGTAAATAACGGTCAAGTTAAAGCAATTTTACTCATGAAATTATTTTTACATATTAGGAAAAAATTGTGTAAATAGTTCATTAAAATAATATTTTAGAACAATTAAGAGTTACAATTTGTTCTCTAATTCAGTTTGAATATTTATTTATAACTATTCCCTTCCATTTTAAATTCGTAATCTGCCTAATGGCAGATCTTACATATCACCTGGGAAAAAAGTCAGGTATCTTTCCAGGTGGGTTTATTCTTCAAGAGGGCTTGAATTCTCATTTTAACGAAATCAAGAGACCATCTAGGTTTTCTGTAAATCCTTAATGAAATCACAATCTGATTTTTCTATTTAGAGAAATTATTGCCTGAATAACTAGAAATAGTTACTTTGTATTTAACTCCAACTAATATCATTAAGACATTTTAACCCACGAGTAAAACACTTTTAAAAGCAATGAACTTTTCATTTACTGGGTTTTCACTGAATGAATAAACTCTATTCTGTTGTTCCTAAAACTATGTAAATTGTAAAGAGGTATAGAATTCAGTGAAGTCAAATAATGATTCAGAAAAATGGGAAAAATTAAAAGTAGCTAGGAGTCAAAGAAATAAGAGCTAGAAGTAAGAATAACACAAAAGTAGGTGTCAGGAGGGGTTTTGAGTACATCGCATGTATGCTAAATATGCACTAATGTAATAAGCTTATAAACATCATGACCAAAAGGAAAAGCAAACAGGCAAAAAGTGATCTAGTTTCTCAAAAGAAATAACTACTGCTGAGAAGGAAATATGAAATTTCTTGCTCTTTTTATAAAGAAAAATAGGATTTTGCAGTGAATAACAGCCTTGCTTTGCACTAGGGACCTGAGAAGATTTCACAGAGCAGTTCTCCACTTTTAACTTTCAGTGAAGACAGATAACTCCATAAAATACAACTCGGCAGCAGTGCATTTCAGCTTCATCGCTCTCTGATGGAGGCGTAGAGGTCTAGAAAAGAGTCATCTTGTAAATGCAGCCCCCGCCCTTGACTCTCCCCAGCCTGACCTCTGAGGGGCAGGTGTCCCCTGGCGGGCGTGCGCTGGGCGCGTCCCTGCCAGCTCTGCCCGGCTCTGACCTCGCCCCGCCTTCTGTGTGGCAGCGTGATGAACCTGGACGACCTGACCAGGAGAGGCCTGTATCTGAGCGACATCCCTCTGCACGATGCCACCCGCGACCTGGTTCTGCTGGGCGAGCAGTTCCGAGAGGAGTACAAGCTCACGCAGGAGCTGGAGATCCTCACGGACCGGCTGCAGCTCACGCTGAGGGCCTTGGAGGATGAGAAGAAAAAGACAGACACGTAGGTGTGGCCGAGGGCTTCACGGTGCTGTTTCATGACGTATTGTTGTCCTGCTGCGGTTCAGGGTGGTGACCAGACGAGAGAGGCGCAGGACTTGCTGGACGCTGAAAGCGGTGGATAACGTCTCCTCTGTTCGTTTGTTCATTTATTTATTTAGGTTTTAGTAATTGAACCCAGGCATCTTGGATGCTAGGGGTGTTCTCTGCCACTGTGCTACACCCTGAATCCTACTGTGGTTTTGAAGGGAAATTATGCATAAGGAAATAAAATCAGTCTTAGCCATAGAAGAATATGTATTCTAGTTTTAGAAGCCAGCTTAAAAGAAAGTATGTCAAAATATCTCAGTGAAGGGCCAGAGATTCAGCTCAGTGGTTCCGGTGCCTGCCTCGCAAGCGCAAGGTCCTGAGTTTGATCCCCGGTAACCACATACAGTGCTGGGCGTGGAGACTCAGCCCACCAGCAATCAATACCACATACCACAGTGCAGAGCATGGTGGCTCACGCCTGTCATCCCAGCACTCGGGAGGCAGAGGCAGGAGGATTGCTGAGTTCAAGGCTTGCCTGGGCTCCATAGTGAGCTCAGGGCCAGCCTGAACTACAAAGCGAGACCCTGTCTCAAAAAAAAAAAACAAAAAATAAAAAACTCAGTGAAAGCTTGAGGATAATTCAAATGTATGAAGTCCAGTCTTTCATTTATTTGTCCATTTATATTCATTCATATGGTAGATATACTCATCCTCTCACACTGATCAGGTGTGGAAGCTCACACTGAACAGTGTACTTATATTTTAAGACTTCTGTCCTTAAACTGCAGAGTATTTTATGATTCTAATTTTAATGTCATCTGCAATGATAGTAAAACATTTGTGGTGGCATTAATTACTAAAAATATAAAAATTTAGAACTTCTTTTGATGTGAATGATAAACTAAATTGTGAATTACAGGCAGGTGACATTAAAGAAAACCCATCCCTTTCGAGTTATATTTTAAGTGAATATCCATGATGCATATTACTTGGTCTTCTGTATATTAATGAAAAGCACTGAGTCCCTGGTGTTTACTTGAGCCTTTATCCAGGTTGTGTGTTGTCAGTGTCTATAAAGCAGGAGCCGAGTTGTTGGAGAATTGAGCTAGTCTGCCTCGGTTCCCACCACAGCTTTCACTCTCCTTAGAAACCCTCCAGACGGGCAGCAGCCCTGCTTGCCAGGCCTCTGTGGGCAGGTGCCCATGTGTGGGGACCGTGTGCAAGAAAGCTCAGTAGCCAGTCTTGTTCATGGCACGTTGGAGTAGAGGATGCCAATATAAACACAGGTCTTTAAACGTGCCTTCTTGCCGATAGGCTGTGGCCTTTGTGTAATGAAGATGAAAGTCAGAAAGAGGCCACTTTCCTTCCCTCCTGGCTCTAAGCTGCACCCAGTTCAGTCTACCCATGTACTCTGCACATTTCACCATGTGTGTAGGACAGAACACAAAGTCTCCCATTTCTGGAAAAACAGCGTAGGTATGTCTTATTGATGTGTTTTACAGTTCTGTCCATTATACTCTCTGTGAAGCTTGCAAGACCACACTTAGAATTATGCCTCAAAGTCATATGAGTTTCTCAATATCCTGTCTGCCAGTTATATTAGAAAATTCCCCAAGTTTCATGTTTTGTTTTGGGACTCAGTCTTTTCCATTGTCTGCATTTAGTTTTATTAGTTTTCCATCATTGTAGCATGTACCTGAAAGAATCAGTTTAGAGAAAGGTAAACTTGGCTCATAGCTCCAGAAGGGTCAGTTCATGGTCCCTTGATTGTGTTGCCTTTGCACTTACAGCAGCGTAGTGTATCATAGTGAGGTCACATGGCAAAAGAGCCTTCGGAGAACCCAGGGGAAGAGGCTGTCTCCCAGACCCCTCCACCCGGAGGGACGCACCCTTTCCCCGCTCACCTGACTGCGTCTGTGAGGCCTCACCACTTCCAGCAGCCGCACACGGCTGGGGCACTGGAGAGACATGTAAGGTCTGCACTGTAGCCGCAGTAACCCGGAACTAATGAGTAGACACTCTAAAGAGTGTGCAATTTAAGATGTAACAAATAACCATATGTTTTATTGAAAAAAGCACTTCATTCACTTTCCCTGCAGTCATCACTGTAAGCATGGCACTGACTTCTCTCACTAGACCAGGAGTCCCAAAGTGGGCACTGCGGGGAGTGGACATGTGGCTCGTCTTCAGTTTGAGTCACTGATATGTACATAGCCCAGCACGCTTCCTTGTTTGGGTTTATCAAAAGGGGCTTGATTTTCTGAATCTTTTTGTACTATTTAGAAGTACTGTTCTTTAAGAATTTTCATGCTTTTGAGAATATTAGATTAGAATTAGATTTTTTACAAATATTTGACTCTAGCATGGTTTCATTAAAAATCATTTACTGTTCATTTTCTTTAAAGCTAATTCTACCGTTCACCTTTAATCTTCAAATGTGGCTTTAATATTTTAGAAATTAAATATTTTATTTAGAAATTTAACATTTTAGAAATTAAAAAGAAATTGCTCTGGGGCCAGGAAAACATCGAGATCTCATGAATTTCGAAGGCCTGTTGCTGATTCTCTTACCCTCAGCCCTGCTGTCTCCGTCGTGTCGGCCTCTCCTGAGTCCCTCCGCGCTCCTCCCGCCCCGCGCTGACCTGCCGCTTGTCCCCGGAGCCCACCAGGGTCATAGCCCCCCGTCCACAGGAAGAAGCCCTTCTCCGCCAGCACCGCGTGCGCTTGACTTTGTCAGTTGCTTCCTGCGAGGAGGGAGGTCGCGGACCGGAGGGCGGCCCTGCGTGCTGCACGGCCCCGCTACAGAAACAGCCGCTGTGACCCCAGAGGTGCCCCCGAGCCTGTGTGACTCTGGCAGTCGGTGCTGTAGCTGCTGATCATGCCAACTGTCTTGTTGGAATTTCAGGACAGAAGAGTCAGAACAGAGGACCGTAATGACAAACTGGAGTTCTCTTAGTGCCAGCTCTTTTCTTCTGCTTGTTTGATTGACTTACTCTGCTTCGGTTTGAGTGGCTCGGGTTTGCGGTTTTCTGGTCAGGAGCAGCGATGATTTCTGTGTCCCCTCTGTCTCTGCCTCCGTCCCTCTCTGGCTAACCTGACAACGTGCCCCGTCCGGATCCAGGTGGATGGCACCGACGCGCCGGGAGCGGCCGACAGGAGCGCCTCCCCAGGCTCCCCTCACTTCTCAGCGTCTTTCTCCTCATCCTGGCAGGTTGCTGTACTCCGTCCTTCCTCCCTCTGTTGCCAACGAGCTAAGGCATAAGCGTCCGGTGCCCGCCAAAAGGTACGACAATGTGACGATCCTCTTCAGTGGCATCGTGGGCTTCAACGCTTTCTGTAGCAAGCACGCGTCTGGAGAAGGAGCCATGAAGATCGTAAACCTGCTCAACGACCTGTACACCAGGTTCGACACGCTGACTGACTCCAGGAAGAACCCATTTGTGTACAAGGCGAGTCCCCCTGGGGGGCGGCGGTGTGGGCTCGCGTGTCCCCGGGCGCCCATTGTGGGGGGAGCAGTGGGTGCCGCCCTGGAACAGAGTTGCCCGGCGTGGCTTTTACCCTTTCTAAGTAGTTAGTTATCTCTCGTTACCGCTTTCCTTTCCTTCTAACCACAGCGAATGTTGCATGGGACAGATGGCTCCCGGCTTAAAATGGAACATTCGGCACTTAGGTCAGACATCTGTGCACGCTGTGCATCACGTGTAACGTAAACATAGCGTGCATCTAACGGCCTGGCAAGAGGCATTCTTACTGAAATACAGACACGTTTTGCACTGTGGAGAGGTCTCGGAGCTGGAGGAGGGTCCTGGCACTCAGCTTTGCTTGTCGATAACATCAGCGTGAAGCTAAACATTCATAAGGCATTTCTGTCCTTTGTTTCAAGTGGAAACAAATATAATCATGGAAAAATAAAGCCAGTGGAATATTGCTTTATAAAGACAAGATATGCTAACTAAATTGCCTCTGGCTCCGGGCCGATCTGGCTTCACAGGGACTGTGTGCTCTGTAGTCGTTCTCCGAGGCACAGCGTCATGCTGGGTGAGTGTATCCTAAGGGTCAGTGGCTGGTGGTCTTGATGGACCTCTGAGCTTCAGCCTGTGGCCTTTGTGCCTTCAGACCATCACTGTTTTAGGATAAAATCAGGTAGTTGTTTATTCTGCAGGTAGAAACTAACTGCTTCCTAGAGGAAAAATGAGTCTCTGTCTGTAGGTGGCCATAATTAAGGACTCTCTGTGCCAAGTGTGTAAATTCCAAATAATTACAGAATTCCATCTTTATAAAGTTCCACGTTATTAGGACTTTAAGAAAATAAAGAGGAAGGGGAACTCAGAGTAGCTGATACCCCTGAGAATTGGTGTTAGAGCAGCGAGTGGAGCAGTCGGCTGCCCAGGGCCCGCGAGCCTGTCCTGTGCCATCAGGTGGAGACCGTGGGTGACAAGTACATGACGGTGAGCGGCCTCCCCGAGCCCTGTGTCCACCACGCGCGCTCCATCTGCCACCTGGCCTTGGACATGATGGAGATCGCGGGCCAAGTGCAAGTCGATGGCGAGTCCGTGCAGGTGAGCGGGTGACGCTGGCTCTGCACGCCGGCTCAGCTCTGGCACCGGGCGGCTCTGCAGACACGGCAGGTGGTGGGTGTGTGCATGTGTGACGGGAATAAGGGTCGCGAGGCCGTGAGCCCACAGCATCACTTTATAGAGAGGAGGTGCGTTTCTTATTTTAAGTTACTTAGTCTGATCCATGTACTGAAAGTCATGAGGATGATTATTTTTTTAATTGAATTTTTCATTGGTACATTTTATATACAGCTCACAATCACACTCAGCATTGGGGAATTCATACCACTATATGACATGAGTTAATTCTCATGTTTACCCATATCCCTACCCACCCTACTACCCCCACCCCCATATACATATGCTTTCTTTTGAAATCGTATTTATTCTTTCCCCTCATTACTTTCCCCTACCACTTTCCCTTTAAATATTTCCTATTTCACAAAATCATACATTCTAGAACTCATTTACATCTACAGGTTCTCATACCAGAGGAAAAAAGATACAATATTTATATACCTGTGACATATTTACTTATTAGTGTTCCTCAAGGTTTGTCCATTTGAGTATAAATGATGCAAACTTGTCTTTCTTTATGACAGAATAATCCTCCATTTTATAAAAAAAAATACCACATCTTTCTCCAGTCTCCAGTTGATGGGCATTTGTGTTGTTTCCAAGATTGAATTATCACAAACTGAGCTGCTATGAACATGGGTGCACATATGTCTCTACCATATGATTCTTTTAATTCTCTCGAGTATATTCCTAGAAGAGGAATGGCAGGGTCAAATGGCACCTCTAGTTGTAGTTTTCTGAGGAATCTCCACAATGGTTGTACCAGTCTGCAATCCCACCAACAGTGGAGAAGGGTTCCTTTCTCCCCGCAGCCTCGCCAGCATTTATTGCCGGTTGATTTTTGCAATAGCAGCCATTCTCTGTGGAATGAGATGAAATCTCAGTGTTGTTTTCATCTGCATCTCTCGAATGACCAGCGGTGTTGAACATTTCCTCATATGCTTCTTGGCTGCCTTTCCTTCTTCCTCTGAGAAGTGTCTGTTCATCTCAGCTGCCCATTTTTGAACTGGGTCTTTAAATTTGGGGGCACTGATTTTAAAGAATCCCTCTGCATTGTAGTCATGGCCATTTGCCTCTACAAATTGCCCAATTCGCATCCCTGAGACCCTCAGACTTCCAAAATTTCTTTTGAGAGAGAAGTTTCTTTTGGGAGAGACACTTGTCTCTATATCTTCAGAACTGTTACAGAGAATTCTTATATTTTTATATGATAATTCCACCTTATTCTGTATTACAAGTAAGCCTGAGTGAGTGTGTGTGTGTGAGTGTGTGTGTGTGTGTGTGTGGTTAAGATCATTGAAGCCAAGCTGTGGTTTCTGCAGATAACAATAGGGATCCACACAGGCGAGGTGGTGACAGGCGTCATCGGCCAGCGGATGCCCCGCTACTGTCTCTTTGGCAATACTGTCAACCTGACGAGCAGAACGGAAACCACGGGCGAGAAGGGGAGGATAAACGTGTCCGAGTACACGTACAGGTGAGGGCCGCGTCTCGCCGTGGGTCGAGTCCGTGGGGCCCTGTGCCCAGGTGAAGGGCGTGCCCTGCCGTGGCCCCCGTCGTTGGCTGGTTTCCCTCTGAGAAGGGGCGTCGTTTGCACTCTGGGGGGCCGCGGCCCGGAGTTTCCGAGTTCCCCTCTCCGTGCCGAGCGTGGGCGTCAAGCAGCTTCGCCGCCGCCTGGCTGGGCCGCACTCCTCTCCTGCCCCTCCGCCCGCCTCTCAGGTGCCTGATGTCTCCGGAAAACTCCGACCCGCAGTTCCGCCTGGAGCACCGAGGCCCGGTGTCCATGAAGGGGAAGCGAGAGCCCATGCAAGTCTGGTTCCTGTCCAGGAGAAGCGCGGGCGCGGAGGTGGGTGAGCGGCGGGGCGGCCTGGGGACGGGAGCGCAGTCGCAGCCCCGAAGGCTGTTTCCTGGGGGCAGAGAGCCCGGCCGGAGCGGCCCCTCAGGAAGGCGGTGGACGTGAGCGGCTTCCCGAGCCTGTCAGGACAAGGACGGCGTTTAGGGGATGCTGCCCGGGGCCAGGCCGTGTCCTTGGGAAGTTAAAACCGGGTCCCGGCGCTGAGGAGGGCTGTGCCCCTGTGCCCGCCCCGTAGCGGTGGGGGGCTCGGAGCCGGGGGCGCCCTCACTGCCCAGGGCAGACTGCGTTCCCGGGGAGGCTTCTTGCTCAGCCACGAAGGTTTGGATCCTTCTTGGACGCGGTATCCCCTTGTAGGGCCTCCGGGGCCTCCTTAAACGCTAAGTCCTTTGAGTTCTGCGCGAGATTCGAGTGACGCGTCATCTGCCGGCTCTGAGTAACGCCCCAGGCCCGGGAGCCCCGCACTCGTCAGGCCGGCCTTGGCCCCCGCGGTGGCTCTGCCTCGGCACCAGGCCGTGCTTTACTGCCCTGCACTGACTGGCTCTCGGAGGGGCTGCGATCACTTGCTGTATTTTTCATGCGTGTGTCTACACGCTAACAATGCTTGGGTAAAAGAAGGAAGCAGAAAGCCGAGTTTGTGAATCTCGGTCTTCTTCTGGCCGTTTCGGTCCTCAGGCTCTTGGTCTGTGACGGTGCACGAATGCAGACGTCCTCACGAACCGGGGGCCTTGTCTCAAGCGCTGTGTCTTAGTCGGGGGCCCGAAGGCGAACGCCACCCTGAATTGTGGTCGGAGTGGATGATAAAGTTAGAGACAGGACCGCTGGCCCTGTTCTTAGAAGAAAAGGCGGCAGGGCAAGCTTTCTTACTGCCATCAACATCCTGCTTCTTCCAATTTTTGAAGGAAACAAGCCCGGAGGATAGCTGATCTGGTGCTGCCAACCGTGGGCACCTGCTGTCCCCAGCCCGTGCCAAGCTGAGCACCACCCCGCCCTGCGGCCAGGCTTCGTGTCCTCTCCAGTTCTCCCAGGCACTCCTCTGAGATGGATCTTGTACTGTCCATTATTTAACATTAGCTCTGCTTTTGATTGTTTCTCTGGATTTAGTAGATTATTTGAAGTTTGGCTCTTATTGTGGGTGTTGTGAACTTGTCTTAAAATCTACTACAATAATACGTAAATTGGTGATCTGCTAGTAGTAGGCACCCAATAAATATTTGTTGAATTACATAAAATATATGTTGAATTAAATGAAACTAAACTGAATTTGGCACTATATATGTGCTTCGCCAAAACTGTTTACTTATATATATATGTGTGTGTGTCTGTATATTTTAATGACTATAACATAGAACAAAACTTGTATGATGTTGGTGTATATCATAGAAATCATTTTCTAAGGAAGTGAATTCTAAGGTTTAGGGGAAAATGCAATTTATTTTGAGACTTGTGAAGAATTTATAGACCATACTAAGGACAGAGTGACTACTGTATGCTGATCCTTGTGGTGTCTGGTTCCGATCCCATGGCGGTTGGGGTTCCTCTGGCGAGCTGCGTTCCTACCATATTGCTTGGGGTAGTTCCCTGGGCACACGCAGCTGTTAGGAAAGACGTGCTGTTTCGCAGTCACCTGGGGCCACCTGGCGGGTCCTGACCATGTCCAAGGTCAAAGCCAAAAATGCACTGCTTGGGTATTTATCTAGAGCCATTTGCCTGGCTTTTATTCTCACAAATTAGCTGCTGCTTCTTAGCTTAGAAAAATGTGATTTAATCCAGAGCATCACGTGCAGAAAGCTAGTTTAATTTTTGTATAGAATGCATTCCTGCTGGGATTGTTGGCCTGTTCTAAAATGTCTCTGATAATTTATTGATACCTATCTTTATATAATATAATTCATATACTTTTGTGTAAAGATGCTTGTCTTTAAATTTAGTACTTCATATTGACCTATCAATATATGTATATCAATATATGTATAAATGTTCCATGTTAATGTGTAAAAAACCTGCAATAAATTATTTTTTTCACTTGTCTCTAGACAATTTTTACTCTCCTAAAATGTTCTAAATTTTATTAATGTTATACTTGTAGATGTTTTTAAAGTTTACCTAAACTGTTTTTACCAGATCTTTAATTTTTATTTGCTACTGATATATGTGTGTATATATATGTGTGTGTATTATATATACACATATGTATCTTAAATTGTAACTTGTTCTGCAAGTATTCAAAAAGAATAAATTTTAACTTGATAAAGGAACAATTCCTTGCAATATGAGTAGCATACGCCCCTCAAACACATGATTGCGTCTATGCCAATGTCCCCTCCGCACCAGCCTCTCTGACTCTGGATGATCCTCTCCCAACTGCAAGAGGTTATTTGAGCAAGTGTCACTCATTCGGTTCCTTCTTAAAGCTCCATGGAAACAAAAGCGTCCAGTGAGCAGCAGGTAGCAGTGATTTCATGAGGGCCGTGAAAGTCGTCCTCACCACGACCCTCCTCCCACTTGGCTCCCTCAGACCAGCCGACAGGGTTTTCACAGCTAAGTTCAGGTTAATTTGTTAGTTTGTAGTTTGTATTCTTATTATTTCATATGATAGTGTTTTGATCGTCTTAAATGAATATGTTTGGATTGTGGAATGAATCATCTGAGTTAGTATTTCTTATGAATAAATTGGCTTTAACATGCAAATGCTTTTGATCACAAGTGTGTTTCCAGAATGGATTATACTCACAAGTCAAGGATCCTCCCTCTATATATACAGTGTGTGTGTGTGTGTGTGGTGCTTAGAATCAAGCCCTCATGCGTGCTAGGTCAGTGCTTTTCCACTGAGCTGTGTCCCCAAACCATGTCACACACCTTAATGGCTTCTCCTAGAACTGTTCTTAAATGTTGTTCTTTTATAACAACAACTAGGCCAAAAAAAAAAAAGGCTGGACATGTGAGGAATACACAGAGAAATATAAAATGGCCTCTACTTACCTAAAAGCCCATGTTTTAGGAGTGAGAGCTGTTACATTCATGTAACAGCTAAAATCCATAGTATTCAAAGGCTGAAGTGTTGAGAAAGACACTTGAGTCCTGAGGGGACAGGGCCGCGCGGAGGAGTTTGCTGCCCGCGGAACTCTGGGAGACTGGAGCCCCGGTGCCCGCTGCCTCAGGCCACAGCCTGCGTCTGCGGGGCGCTTCCGGCGCCGGGTTAGGGCCCAAGAGCCCCCCCCCCCCCGTTAGGGTTCCCAGGCCGCACTGTGGGGAGGCAGCGGGCCGCTCAGTGGGCCTGCGGAGGGGAGGTCACTGAGGCCCCGCGCTCCAGGCAGACCCTCTGCCTCCGGCTGTGTGAGGGGAGACGGTACATTTCTGTTGAGTGAAAAACTAGAAGCAGCATTTTTTCAAAGTAGGCTGGAGAGTAGCTGAGAAGGTCGTGAGAGATAACGGGCCTGGGCAAGAGAGGAGACTTCAGAACGCGACTATTCAGTGCGCCCGGAGGAAACCTGTAGTCACTGCTGCTGAGGACTCGGGGAGGGCGCCGCGTGGCGGGCCGTCCGGGGCTCTCCGCTTGAGCGTGGGCAGCTCTCAGGGCACGGCCGGCAGGGGGCCCCGCAAAGAGCGCTCGGGGCTCAGAGAGGAGCTCGGAAGTGGGGGCCGGGGAGGAGAGAGAGAGGCAGGCCCGGGCCTTCTGGGTCGGGCCATGGGTTGAAAGCTGTGCGGCCTCGGGGGCGGGGACACAGGATGCGCTTGAGGCCCCGGGAAGGTAAAATTACCAGCCTTGGGCCTGAAGTTCTTGGGAATACATTTAAAACAGGAAAGGCTCTTTTCTTAGGTAGTGAGTCAGCTGGCCTCTCCGAACAACCATTTAACGTTTTCCTTGTAGCAAAGCCACCTAACTTTTCTGTAGCCTGGCTCTCTTATTGTACAGAGAGGTGTCATAGAAACCAATGACTAAGTCTGCTGGCAGATCTAGTTAACATATGGAGGAGCAGGAGGAAATCTAAAAAGTGGATTTGTAAATCTGATAACATCTTGTCAAAGCTAAATCACGATCACAGGGAAAAAAAATACACTTGGAAACTCATTTCTAACTTTGCTGAATCTTAACCCAGTGAAAATCACCGAAGAGGGTTGGGGTTGTAGCTCAGTGTAGAAGGTTTGACTAGCTTGCATCAGTCTGAAAAACAGAGCAATAAAACTACCAAAAAAAAATTAAAACCAAGTATTATGAAAGAGCAGTGCACCAGCTTGAAGAGATACATGTTTTTAAACTTTACAATCGAATATATGTAGAAATTTATACATCAGAACTAATTTTTATTTCAAGTGTTATTATTCAGCAGATAGTATGTTCTCTTCATCACTGAGGAGAGAAATAATTTCCTTTTTTGCTGTCCTCACAGCGGATCAGAGAACCTCCAGGGGGCAGCAGAAGTTGCAGTTTTAATCAGAGTCCAGAAAAGAAAAGCCGAGGACAGATTTTTCTCGTGGGAAAGTTCCTCATCTGGAACTATCACGTGGTACCATTTCCTGTGTGCCAACTTGAAGTCATCCCTACTGTCCTGCAAGTTCAAAAGGGCATGAAAATAATGATTTCTACCCACCAAGATCACTTCTCTACTCTTACGTCTGTTCACACACATCTTCAGAAATAGTAACCAAGCATTTCCTGTTAATTCTATAGGAAGCTGTAAAAATTTGCTAACACAACCAATGTATAAAAGAAGGAATTGTACAGTGTTATAATTAAGTTACACGTAACTCGTGTTTAAAACTATCAAAAGTGTAATACTGTTTAAAAAACTCCCTTAATTTTCATTAATAAAAACAAACATTTGTGATTTTTCTTTGTAACTTCTATCATATTAGGAATGTAAAGAAGATGTATAAACCAAAACACAAGATCAGGAGCCTCTGTCCAGTTATGGCAAGACCACTCCCTCACCTTCATTTGTGTGTGTGTGGGGGGGTTTTAAAAAATTTTTAATGAACTGGGGAACGAACTCAGAACCTTGCACTTGTTAGACAGGTGGCGGCACCACTGGACTAATCCCTGGCCCTCCAAAGCTAATTTCTGAGAAATGAATCTGCAGCAAACACCTAATGAAGACTTTTGATTCTAAGTTAAAACAGAATGGCTAGACACAGATTCTTCGGTACAAACGCATGCTGTAATACTTACCCGACTACACTGGCTATGTTCAGATTCTTTAACAAAGTGTCTGTCGTGTGCTGGGTTCCACAAAACAGGGACATGGATCTTCCAGTGGTCCCCATGAGCAGCTCACACAGTGCCTCAGTTGATCTCAGTGGACTCCAGCACCCAAATCTCCCATCTGTCCTTTCAAATAGAAAGCTATTACTTAAAAATTAAAGATCGGAAGTGTTGGTTTTACTTATAGGCTGGGTTTTGTTATTAATAAAATTTATTTTCCGTTTTCTAAAATGTTTGCTGCAGTTGCCTGTAGAATAGTTTTGGATCATGTGGGGGGAACAGTTACATGCTAATAAAATATTAGCACATCTTCTTAAAAATCCATATCTGGGGCTGGAAGTTTAGCTCAGTGGTTCTGGTGCCTGCCTCACAAGCGCAAGGTCCTGAGTTTGATCCCTGGTAACCACATATAATGCTGGGCGTGGAGACTCACGCCCACCAGCCATTAATACCACATACCACAGTGCCGGGCGTGGTGGCTCATGCCTGTCATCCCAGCACTCGGGAGGCAGAGGCAGGCGGATTGCTGAGTTCGCAGCGGCTTGCCTGGGCACCATAGTGAGCTCAGGGCCAGCCTGAACTACAAAGCGAGACCCTGTCTCAATTAAAAAAAAAAATCCATATGTGCTTTCCTTTTTATGGTTCTGCATCCAATGAATAAATTTCACAGGTGTTCATAAAGATAACACAACTGTACGGTTCTGGAAGACAAGAGTACCCAAGTCTGACATAATTACTGATAGTTCTGAATGTATTAGCACAAATAACCAAACAAAAAATTTTCTTTACTTGTATTTAAAAATCCTCATTACATTTGGTCTGGGCATGGTGAGACGCGCCCTTTAATACCGCACTTGGGCTGAGCCAAGAGGATCGCCACAAGTTCAAGGCCAGCCTGTACCACATGGTGAGACGGTGTCTCGGAAAGAGAAAGAAAATCAGGGCAGGTGGCACCAGCTATTGCGCCCTGTGTTGCTGGGGTAGTCGGGACTAGGGATCAGAGTGGGTAGCATGGCGTAGAAGGGTCTGTGCCCTGGAATCCGAGAGGAGGGGAGGGCAGGGCCCGGGGGAGGGGAGGGCGGGGCCTGGGGAGGGGCCTGGGGAGGGGCCTGGGGAGGGGAGGGCGGGGCCTGGGGGAGGGGAGACCTCTCAGAAATGCCCCGAATCCGAGCTCAGGGTGTGGCAGAAGCCGGTGGCCAGGCAGAGGTTAGAGGGGTGGAGACAGCAGCCTCTGAGGGTTAAGGCAGTCTGCTGTTGGCAGCTTGTGGTACAAATTCTCATATGGAGTGTCACTGTGATGTGTCTATATAATGTACTGATAAAATGCACCAATAAAAAGAATCACAGCAACAACAACAAACACGAAAAGGGAAAGATTATTTCTCCTCTGGTCAGTGCATTAGGATAACACAGAGATTCGAAGCTCGCAGTCCGTGTAGTCCACAAAACCTTGGGGTCAGCTGTGGTACTGTGGCTTCACAGCCACCTACGCTGTTTCAGTTGGGGGGCCATAGCGCAGAGAAATGGACCAACCGTTCATGTTATACTATCATCATCGATCGCATATTTCTTTATTTATGCATTGTGTTCTGTTTCCTCACTTCCCCTTCCTACCCGAGATGGTACATCTAATAAATATGTTCATTGTGTGTCTTTTAAAATTGCACATCGTTTTGAGACATGTGCATTTGAGTGTATACAGGCTTCATCTGCACAAAATGAGTTGGGTTATGTTCTCAGTGCAATATCCGCTCTTTTCTTCTGCGCTCTTCCTCGCTCTGTTGACGAGACGCCCGGCGGTAGACTCCGCCCTGGGGCGGAGCTCGTGTCTAACGCCGCCTCCTCACGGCTGCTCCGTCTTCCGCGCAGCGCCCGCTGGGAGCTGGAGGCAGCCGGGCCCTGCCGCGCCTCCGCCTGGGGCCCGCGTGCGAGGCCTCCTGCGCTTGCGCACCGAGTCCCTGCGCGTCCTTGCCGCGCGCCTTCCTCTCGGGCCTGAGCGCCAGGCCGGGCCGAGCCCTGCGCAGCTCTAGGCCTCGGTGCCCGCGAGCCCACCGTGGCTTCCGAGACGGCGCAGCAGCGGCTCTCGGGTTCCCGGGGGAAACACCGCCACTACTGACCAGTACTGCGCTGAACGAACCTGAGACTAAAAGGCGTGTTTGGCCTGTGTGTGAGTGTGTGTGTGTGAGTGTGTGTGAGTGTGTCTGCACGTGCGGGACGCCGAACCCAGGATTCCACGCACTGAGCGTGCGCTGAGCTGCGCCCTGCGCCGGGGTTAGAGCTCTGCGACCTGCTCGTTCTCAGCGGCTCCCTGTGCTAGAAAAGGCTCCCGACAGCCCGGCGCGGCCTGAGTGTCCTGCGGGTGGGCGCCGGGTCGGCACCCAAGCAGCAGCCGCCGAAACCCGAATCGCCCTCTGAGTTACAGCGAGAGCATCGACACCCTGGGAAGAAAGGGCGACACACGGGTTCACGTTTACTTTCCAGAAAAGTGCTTTGAGTATACGGATGCACAGGTATTGTGGAAGCCAACCTCTCTAAACATCAATTTGAAAAGAACTATACGGACAGAAGAGGGAAAATTATGTTGAACCTTAAAACCAAAAAATACTTGGAGTTTAGAAAGAATAATTTTTTTTTTTTGAGACAGGGTCTCACTTTGTAGTTCAGGCTGGCCCTGAGCTCACTGTGTAGCCCAGATAAGCCTCGAACTCAGCAGTCCTCCTGCCTCTGCCTCCCGAGTGCTGGGATGACAGGTGTGAGCCACCACGCCCGGCACTGTGAGGTATGGTACTGATTGCTCGTGGGCGTGAGTCACCATGCTCAGCATTGTTGTATGTGGTTACTGGGGATTGAACTCAGGACCTTGCACTTGTGAGGAATGCGCCAGCGCCACTGAGCTAAATCTCCAGCTCAGAATAAATTTTATATACACTTTCCTGGATAATATACTCTGTTAGGTGTAATTTACATGTTTAGCTATATAAGTAGTAGTTTTTTCCATTATCAAATATTTCTTGATTAGCAAAATCATGAAATGTCTATGGCGTGATTTCTAGTGTTCTAGGTATTATTATAATGGCAGAAAGTTGGCGCCTACTTCTTTTATACATCGGAATAGTAATAGAAATGTGTTTAAAGAAATCAATGTCTTCAATTAATTTTATTCAACTCTCCAAACTATAACAATGAATTAACCATGATAAAATCTGAACGGTTATGAAGGAAAAGGACACACTTTTATTTTAACTGGACATTAGCACTCTTCTGTCTTGTGTTTATTCCCAGAGTGATTCTGAGTTGGAAGAGCCCACTGCATCAGTTCAGGTATCTTCAGCAAAAAGAAAATGCAAATCCAGTAGAAATTGGTGAGTATGTATTCAATAATTTCAATAATTGTAATTACACTGGCCCCACAGAATAGACCCAGTTGGCCACCGACATCTGCTATGGTTAAAAAGTAGCAAAAAAGGGCCGGAGGGTTTGCTCAGTGGTTTCGGCGCCTGCCTCGCAAGCGCAAGGTCCTGAGTTCAATCCCCGGAAACCACATACAATGCTGGGCGTGGAGACTCACGCCCACCAGCAATCCGTACCACATACCGCATACCACACAGTGCCGGGTGTGGTGGCTCATGCCTGTCATCCCAGCACTTGGGAGGCAGAGACAGGAGGATTGCTGAGTTCGAGGCTTGCCTGGACTACATAGTGAGCTCAGAGCCAGCCTGAACTGCAAAGCGAGACCCTGTCTCAAAAAAAAAAAAAGTAGCAAAAAAAATTTAAGTCAACCATTATTTTTCATAAAAAGCAAATAAACATTATTAAAAAACTAAATTATTTGAAGGTAATCAGTTAATTAGCTGTAATAATGGATACAAGGTAACTGATATTACATAAACGTAGGTATAATATTAGACAATTGATACCATGTGAAAATAAGTTAATTGAATTATGTTAAAATTTAGCATAATTGAAATAATAGCTGGCAAGAGTATTTAAACCATTTCACAAAGAAGAGAGAGGAAACAAACCTAATATCTACATCTGACAATATTCTTCAACGACGTTGGCAGATACGGAGCCTGAGGAAACTCTGAAGGACCCTGGATCATGGCAGGTTTGCTTCTGCGTGTGGAATGAGGAGCAGAGGTGACACAGCCCAGGAAACTTGTTTCCAGGCTGTCTGGATGGCAAGTGTCCAATCTTTATTTCTTTTTAGACTTTTCATTTAACATTTCATTTAACCTACATATCTTAAAACAGTACTGCTCTTTAAAAGGGTTTTTAAAAACTATATTCATCTTATTTGTGTTTTTTTTATTGTGATACAATAAGATAGCACTAAGAAGGCAGATAGCATTCATCTTTGGCAGGTTGGAACCCAGGTTTTCCAGCACCCTTTGCTGTGGAGACTCTCTCTTCTGTGGAGGATGTTGGGTTCCTTTGTCGAAGATGAGGTCGCTTAGTATATCTGGGGTTGTCTCTGTGTCTTCTGGGCTGTTCCACTGATCGTCAGGACCGTTTCTTTGCCAGCATCGTGCTGGGTTTTTTTTTTTTTTTAATCACAGTGGCTTTGTAGTATAGTTTCAAGTTGGGGATTGTGATACTCCCCGACATGTCCAGAAACTGAAGGTGTAAAAGGGGTCCAGAATGGATGATAGGTATTGTGACATAGAAAGAAAATGTTCAAAGGGAAGGGGAGTAGGGGAAAGTAAAGAAGGGAAAGAAAAAACTTCATGGTAAAAAGTAGAAACAAAGCTTGTGTGCGTGGGGTGGGCTTGTAGGGAGGGCCGGGGAAAGGGGAAGAAGGAGAAGTTGTGTCACGGACTGGTGCAAACCCTCAATGTTGACTGTGATCATAATGCGTACATAAAATGGACCAATAAAATCAGTTTAAGAAAAACCCCCAAACAATACCGATAGCATAAAGCTTCTCACGCTAACCATTTCTACACGTGCAATTCCGTGGCGTGAAGTACACTCACATTTTTGTACACTCGCCGTCACCGTTCGCCTCTGGAAATGTTTCCCTGTGCCCGGGAGGCAGTGCGCACAGTGGCTCCCCAGCCGGCCCTCGGCCTCCCTCTTGCCGTTGGCGTCTGCGCCTGGGCAGCTGGGCACCGTCCTCCTAAACAGACTCTCGGCTTTGCTCTCCCTGCACTGGTTAAGCGGAGGCTTCTCTGGAAAAGGCTGAGAATTTGTATGTTTTCTCCCTGGCTGGGGTTCAGCTGCTCGGGCTTTTCTCTTGACCCTGACGCTGCTGCCTTCCGCCTCCAGCGGGCCGTCTTCAGACACGCCGGGAGGAGGACGGAAGCAAAGCTTCGTGAGTCAGGAGCGAGGACACGGGAGAAGGAGCAGCCGGGACGCGCGGTGCCCGGGGCCAGACTCCCTGTGCTGGGTGCGGCCACTGTGGGCGTCCGAGTGATCCCAGGAAACCCGATATGAGTGGAAACGCAGTGGGCGTCCAGAGAGCGCAGGAGGCCGTGAGGGGTGCCCGGTGGGCGGGCACAGCGGGCAGGTGGGACTCAAGCGCCTGCGCCCTTCTGAACCCTCCAGGCGCAGCTCTGTGTGGACGTGGACTTGGACGTGGACGGAGGAGGTGGCTGAGTCCGACCCACTGAAAACCTCTCCGAGGGGCACGCGTGAAGGGAAAGTGACCCCAGGAACCGGCCCCGAGCGCTCTCTCCAGGGCTGCGGGGTGCTGGGGACAAACAGCTGGCACGAGAGTCCTTCTCTTCGCGGATAAGTTAAACTTCAACTACAAGAGGAAAAACGTCCTGACAGAAAGTTGCGGAGCGCCTGAGCAATACTTACCAAGCGACTCGGGCACATTCAGGTCAAAGCCTCGATGTGTCCTCAGTCCGTGCTGTACAGTTTCTCCACAGACACCTGACCCCGTCCTGTCTGTCTCGCCTGGGATGCAGCTGCAGTCCAGCCTCTCTCACCCAGCTTGTCACCCCCGTCTTTGCCAAAACACTCATCACAATGCTCTGGATTCTGAAAAAGCTTCTGGCTGGTCCTTCTGCTTCTAACTTTAGGGTACTACACCCTTCTCTGCCTCACACAATAAGCACAACGTACGTCTGTAACTCGCCCTGTGGTGATGCTCCTCATCAGTCCTGTCCCCTCCAGCCACTCAGACCTCCCAGGGTCTATGAAAGACCTCTGGCCGAACTGTGTATATATATATGCATGTGCATGTGCAAGCATGTGTGTGTGTGTGTGTGTGTGTGTGTGAGTAGCCTAAGCTGCATCTCCACCCAGTGTTTTTAATATTGAAATTCTCACTGCATACTTTTTGAGGCGAGGTCTTGCTCAGCTGCTAAGCTGCCCAGGCTGGATTTGAGTTTGCAGTCCCCCTGCCTCATCCGCCCTGGGAATGAGCTGCCGACACCAGCTCTTGTGGCGTCTCTGAGAACTACCTCAGGTCTCTGTTCAGCTGTTACCTTCTTAGGACGGCTTTTCCAAGCACAGTGCGCAGCCTGGAGCATGCTCAGCCTCTCTGATTCCGGCTTCCACAGGCCCCTGGCCTGCTCTCTCCCTTGGGGGCTGCACGTCCTTCTTGGTCATTTCTGTCCCGGGGAAAGAAACGCCAGCAGGGTTTTGTCTTTCTTATACTGAGGAATCCCTAAGTCCAAGTAGTGCTCTCATATATTTTAAGAAAAAGTAAAAAAATTAAAAACAAAGACAAAAAATAAACATTAATTTGCCTGAAACTGAAGAAAATCTATCTACCTCGTGATGTTCAGATGGCAATGAAAATGTTCATTAAGAATAAATCCTATTAGCAATGTTTCCTGGAATTATGTGATGTTCATTAACATTTCTAAGGAACATGGTTGTAAGTTACTCTCATTATTTATGGCTTTTAAAATCAATATTCCAAATACACTTAATTCAAAATGTATCATTAATATGTGCGCTTCATTTCCATTTGTTTAGTCCTTGGTAACAGCAGAATGTACAATGTTTAAAGGGACAAACATGATATTTACAAGTAATAAAGCAATTGCCAAAGTGAAAGAAATGATAAAGTTATCTTAGAAATTCAGGAATTTTAGTAATGTTCCGTTACTTCTGTCTTGCAGTGTGCTCTAATTTGCATGTTCACTGATAATACTGTTTAGTTTCCCAAGCACAGTGTTCACAATCATATCCAAGCATTAGCCATCTGTGTTTCTAAGAGAAGAGAAATCCTGTCTCATCAGAACATGGTAATGTGCACTCAGCTTCTCTCGGGCAGCTGATCTTTCTAGTAATGTGGATCCCCCTGAATCTATGCCTCGCGGTGAAACTGAAATCACTCAGTAAACCCAAGAACATTTGCTAATTTTAGGAAAAGCACAGTTGTAAAACAAAGTCTAGGTTTTAATAGGAACAAAATGATTTTTTAAAATGAACTTCATATCACAAAACTAAGAAAATGCTTCCTCTCGGGTGCCTCAATATGAATCTATATTATGGGGAACAAAGTGGTGCTGCTTAAATCCATTGTATACAATTTATTTTCAAATAGATGCCTTAGTTAATCTTCTTGTTACTGAAAAAAAAAATACCTGACACCCAAAGTTGAAGAAGGAGAGGTTTACTGTAGCACAAAGTTTGTAGTGGTTTTTGTCCATAGTCAGCTGGCTCCAGGGCAGAGAGGAAAAACAGTTCATGGTGGGCAGAAGGCAGGAATGAAGTAGTGAAGGAGCAAGTGCCAATAAATGAGAAGCAGCAACAGTGCAGTCCTCTGTCTCTCCCTTATATCTTTCCCTGCTACACCCAGGGGAGGGGGCAGCCTCAATCCTAGCACTGTGCCGTGAATCATTCCCAGCAGCACACATCCTAGATACAACCAACTCCAAAAAGCACCTCTTTGACCATGTGATGCATTGGGGATATCTAGACACAAGCCATTAGGACAGAATAATTTTTAACAATTCACTTAATGTCTGAGGAAATCTTCTCAATTCAGCCACAATTCACTCTTGAGTTCACCTCCATACTGCCCCCTTTTCCTGTGCTAAGCTTCTCATCCTCTTCATAACTCAGTTCACCAGTTCCCAAGGAGGCCTTGTCCTGGTCATACGGGCGGAAGGAAACATAACCAGGTGTTGTGATTAAATTAAGGATTGTGTCTTTGTAAATCACTTGCTGCTAAGGTTTCATGTCTGCTTTCCTGACAAACTGCATTTGTGTATTTTGATGTACTACTTTTATTCTGCTACCAGACAATGCAAAAATTTCTTCTTCTTCTTCTTCTTCTTCTTCTTCTTCTTCTTCTTCTTCTTCTTCTTCTTCTTCTTCTTCTTCTTCTTCTTCTTCTTCTTCTTCTTCTTCTTCTTCTTCTTCTTCTTCTTTCTTCTGCTTCTTCTTTTCCTTCTTCTGCTTCTCCTTCCTTTCCTTCTCCTTCTTCTAATTCTTCTTCTCCTTCTCCTCCTCCTTCTTCCCCTTCTCCTCCTTCTTCTCCTTCTTCTGCTTTTGCTTCTTCTCCTCCTTCTTCTTGTGCTTCTCCTTCCTTTCCTTCTTCTTCTCCTTCTTTTCCTTCTTCTCATTCTCCTTCTAATTCTCCTCCTCCTTCTTCTTTGTCTTCTGCTTCTGCTGCTTCTTCTGCTTTTGCTTCTTCTCCTCCTAATTCTTCTCTCCTTCTTCTTCTTCTTCTTCTTCTTCTTCTTCTTCTTCTTCTTCTTCTTCTTCTTCTTCTTCTTCTT
>PVIC010030001.1:0-22269 GCA_004025085.1 Thryonomys swinderianus
CAGCTTCAAATGCTGGAACGAGTATGGAGCCCCAGACAGCAAGGACAAACTGACAACCACGTAGGAAATGGCAGCCTTGACCAAAGCTCAACCATGCTCACTCAGGAATTCAGTTCCTAGGGATGATTCCAACAGGAGTAAGTAAATGCACTGACCAGAAGTCATAACCAGAAGTGCATAACGGCTGTGCAAAACGACCCCAAACAGACCACAGTTTGCGTCTGCCAGTCATGGGTCTCTCTACTACCGGGCAGTGGACAGAATGCTATGTATTCCCATAATGGAGTGAGTATGAAAGAGAATCAGTGGATTAATGACAGCTCTTGTTGCATCAAAGAAACCAAACTGGAAGAGCAGTCCTGCTTCCATTTACACCAAGTTGAGAGGGAGGCAAAACTAAAGCCTTCTTAAGCCTCAGACCCAGGTCTGCTATGGCCTGGAGGAGGCGCTGCACCCCAACTATCTGTCGTCTTCTGTGGAAATCACTTTACCTAATCTGTGTACTTTTTCGCACACGCTACATATCAGGGAAAGTGGCCTGGAGAAAAGCTTCATGGTCCAGGGAGAGCTTAACACTACAGGTCTAAGATCTAGTTCCCAGTGCCAAAGAGAAGAAGAAAACAATGACTTAAAGTCTACTTTTAAACTGCTGGCTGTTTAAGACAAACATCAGAAACCCAAAGCTCAGGCTGTGATGGCCCTGCAGGCAGAATCCTCAATAGCATGAGGGCCAGAGCATCACTGGCAGGTCAGCCTTGGGCGATGCAGCCATCAGCTGGCATCAAGGGCACAGAATGAGATGTTGGGAACGTGAGTTTGGATGTGAGCTCAGTCTGGTCACCTGGGTCAGGCAGGTCACCTGACACTCTGGGCCTTGGCTTCTCCACCTGCAAACCAGGCACAGGGTGATGGGCTTGGAGAGGAATGGCCTGGACACAGGGGCCTCACCAGGCCCTGCTCTGCCAGGGTGAGCCCTGCCACGTCCTGGGGTGAGACCTCCCACTTGGGGTGACACAGCCTTCCTCCCATGGGACCTTGCAACCCTACCCCTGCCTATGAAAGGCAGCCTAGCTTGCGCTGCAGTCACTTCTCCTGTTCTGGCTGGCACTGACTTCAGCTCGTGGGAGCAGTCTTCAACACCTCTTCCTTGATGGAAAAATAGATCGTTCTTTAAAGGGCTGGCACCTCACCAGGTCCCTGGCAGGACCTGGTTCCTCCTTCATGCTCAGGAGAACGCAAACCTTCGGCCCTCACCATTCCTCCAGAGAACCAGCACCATGAGATGTACTATGGATGACTGGTGGTCGCTGTGACATCAGCGTAAAGGTCAGGGATGTCCCCAGGCCGCCCCAGTTCCTCCTCTGCCCTATATGGATAGGTCACCTGGGGGGGCCCTGGCTTCCTGAATGGCAGGTTCCCTACGCTGGTGCCTTAGAAGGCGGAGCCAGGGAGCCCTGGGCTGGGTGGCCTCTCGTGGTGCGGCCCTCTTGTAGTGTGGCAGTTTAGGCAACTCCTCAGCAAGATAAGTGCCACAGGAGCCCTTCTTGCCTAGTTGTGGTGTGATAATGAAGAGTCACCACGCCCGCGCCCGCGCCCCAGGCTCTCTCCACACACACAGGCCCTCACAGCGCCCTGCCTTCGCCAGAGCTCAGCCCTCCACCTGTGGAATTCATTCTCTGGGCAGGAGCTACCATGCTGGGCAGAGCAAGGTGGAGGGATGGGGCTTCTGTGCAGAGTGTGCAGGACGGAGGGTTTGGGGTGCGGGCGGCTGCTTCCCAGAGGAGGATCTCTCGTTCATACCAGGTTGCTGTCTGTGCCCTGGACCTCCGCCTTACCCTCAGCCCCTTTCCAGTGCCCAGGCATAGCAGCCAGCAGCACCCACAAAGGACTCCAGAAACCTCGCAGCCAGAGTAGGACGGGGCGTGGGGAGAAGCGCCCTCCCTCCTTTACCGCTTCGCTACAAATGTGTATTGAGCGCCCGGTCCTGCCAGGGCTGGACTCCAGGAACAAGCCCACGCTCACAGCCAGCGTGGTCTGCGAGCAGCGTCGGTCTGCGAGTGACGCAGGCAGTGTTCAGTGAAGGCCGACTCGGCACCAGCCCTGGCGCCGCCGCTCAGAGGGAGGGCGCAGGAGCCCGAGGGGCCACCAGCCAGAAGCCAGAGAGGCCAGTGCCCCGGAGGCAGTGGCACCCGCGCTGACAGAACAGGACCAGAGTTGGGGAGGGTGGCGGGAGGCTTGGAAGCTAGGGAGAGGACTGGACACAAGGTCCGCTCGCTTCGGCCCAGGGGCGCCTCCCCCACAAAGGTTTACTGAAAAATCGCCATTGGACAGGAGGTGGGAGGACCCCCAGGAAGCCAGGAGCCCAGGAGGGACGGGGCAGAGTCCAGAGGGCGCTTGGCCAGGGAGACGGACCGCCCTGCCTGCCGCGGTGAGTGGAGGCCGGACGGGGCCTGCCCGTGGGGGGCAGCGGGTGCGAGGCAGTGTGTGTTCAAGGAGGGAGAGCTCAGCTCACTCAGCTCCCCCCCAGAAGAGCCCGAAACTCCTGAATTGCCCATCTCTGGTCTCCCCAGCCTCTCTACCTTTTCTTTCTCCATAGAAGGGTTCCACCAACCTTACGCTGGGCAGAGAATCCCATGGGCACCAAGATGATGCCACCCAGTCCCAGAGCATCAGCTCTGCAGCTCCAGGTGGGATCCACCTTGGGTGCCGGGTTAGTGCCAGGCCCTGTAGTCTCTGTGCTGTGCTTCTGTGGCACCCAGGTGTTTCCAGGGGGCCGCTGCCCCTCATCTGTATGACACTGCCATCTGCTTCATCCTGGGGGTGCTGGCTAGGGACCCCATCCTCTGAAGGAGAATGAGAGGCCGGCCATAAGCTCTGCCATCATGGCTGCTCAGAACATGAGAGTTTGTCCTGAGATCAGGAGGAGGCTGTGTTTCAGAATGGAGTCTGATGAGCGGGAAACCTGAGATTTCAGGAAGCTCCGGTCGGCTTGGTCCCTTCCTTATCTGTTCTCCAGGGCCAGGCAGGAAGGGCTCAGCCCAGGCCCCAGGGGTGAATTCTGGTCCTAAGACCCTGGACCACACAGACCAGCAAGTGGCCAGCAAGCCAGGCTGGGAGTGAGGGCCCTGCAGTGCGAGTAGCCGCCCTGAACCCCCGGCGCGCATCCCATGGGGCCCAGGCGGGGCGGCAGGAAGCCTCGACCTGCCTGCAAGGTTGGAAGACACTCACCCAGTGAGCTGTTCACTCCGACCTCTCCTGGTAGCGTCCACCCCACAAACCAATCTTTTTTTTTTCTTTGCAGTACGGGGGGTCGAACTCAGGCCCTTGTGCATCCAGGGTTGGCACGGCACCACTTGAGCCAAATCCCCAGCCTTCCCAAACCAATCTTAAAGCACCCCTTTCTCCAAGAGGAGAAAGTGGATCTCAGACTGTGCCCAGCCAGGCCCCACAGCGGCGAGTACACCACCCTGCCAGCCCTCCTGTGCCACTTCTCCCTCCCTCCCTCCGTCCCTGCTCCTTCTTTCTTTCTTTTTCTCCTTCCTTCCTTTCTTCTTTCCTCCACCCTTCACTCCATCCTCCACATCCCTCCGTTCTTCACCCTCCTCTCCCTCCGTCCACCGTCTCCCATCCACCCCACATCCCTCCATCCCCCTCCTTCCGCCTCCCGTCCCTCCCCTGCATTCTCCCCTTACCCTTCTCTCCATCCACCGCTCTTCCTGCCCCCCACATCCCTCCATCCTTCATCCCCCTCCCTATCCATCCCCTACATCCCGGCACCCTTCCGTTAGGCACTGAGCGCCGCAGTGCTCTGGGCGTCACAGGAAGTACTTAGGACACACCCAGCTACCACACAGATAAACGTCTCTGCCTTCAGGGAGCTCACACTCTCCTGGGAATAAGCTAAATAATAAACAAAAACTTAGAGGAGAGGCAAATTAGATCAGCAGGCCAACCTGGTTCCTAGCCCAGCACTCCCAGGGCAAGGTGCTACTTTGGAGCTGGGGCTGCTCCCAGGGCCCCTGCGCCCACCCGTCTCTAGAAGCCTGGAACCAACGTGTGTCCTGGCCCAGAAGCCAGGCCTGGCTCAAGTTGAGCTCCTTCCCTTGGTGGGTCCGGACCCGAAGCTTCCCTCCTGGCTGCAGGTGCCTTTGGCTTGTCGGCACCCTGGCCATCTGCTGTCTGCACACATGGTCAGGGCCTCCGCAGCACGGTGGCTTCACACTGTCCACAGGTGAGTGGACAAGGGAGGTGAAGGACCTGCACTGACCCTTAGTCTAGAGATGGAGCCACAGGGCGTTGCTCCTGCCATGTCTATTGTGACGCTCTCCATAGGGTTGGCTCAGCTTTAACAGCATTTCTTAATGAAAACAGTGCCAAAGACCTTGTGGGCATGTTTCAGAACAAGCAAATGCGTATGAGAATGGTGATTTTGAATTCAAAACCAGAACAGTGCTGCACACCTGTGATCCCAGCTACCTTGGGGGTTGAGGCAGGAGGGTCACAAATTCAAGGTCATAGTGGGCAATATAACAAGACTTAGCTTCCAGACGGATACATCGGTAGATACATAGTTAGACAGACAAACAGACTTAGGGATGTAGCTCAGCATCTGCATAACATGAGGTTTAAAGCTGGTTCAATCCCCAACACACACACCAAAAAAAGACAAGACAAGAAAAACTGCCAGAGTCTGGGCCGTGGGCCTCAGGCCACTTGGCGACGCCAGGCTCCCTGTGGGCAGGGTGTGGCCGAGGGAGAGGCGGGGGAGAAAGCCCAAGAGCGAGGCTCACTCCGGACCCGGCCTGGCGTCCGAGCGTCGCGAGCGCCGCCTGGTGGATGTGGGCGAGGGGCTGGCACAGGCAGCAAGACTCACCCTCCGGCCGCACCTGAGAGGGGCCTGTGCTCCGGAAGGCTGGCCAGGGAGTGCTTCGCTGGGTGGGAGCCTCAGGGCCCGGGTCTCCTTCCCAACTGCAGCCGCCACAGCCCTTAGGAAGTGAAACTTCTCAGGGCCAGTGTTTGACACTTGAGGGTGACTTTCAGTGACTTCGAGGCGGGAGGCACACACCCTGAAACTGGCCCCTGGGGATTCCCAGTTTGGAGAACGCCTGACTTCACAGCCCTTCTCGGGCTTGCGCAGGGAGTCAGCCTAGGTTTTGGTGGCACTGCTATCAGGAAAGATATGTGCGACCTTCAGAAGCTGCTTCCCCCTTGAGCACTCTTTCCTCATCTGTCAAATGTCAGATTAGGCTCTTCAAGGCTCTCCTCACCTGACACCACAAACAGTGGCTCCCACCCCTTCTGAGCTGGGCCTGTGGCCGCTGAGCCCCTCCCCCCCACTGCTGGGTCTGTGGTAGAGGGGCTTGGTGGCCACGCCTCAGCTGAAGACCCCTGGGCCCCTCCACCTGGCCAGCACCTTCCCTACTGGTGCCCACCACCAGGACCCCAGACCAGGCAAGGACTGCACAGGGCTTCTCATGTGGCCACCAACCCCGTGGGTGTCTTTCTGTTTGGTTTAAAAAAGGGCCTCACTAAAGTCCTGAGTTGTACAGGCGAGGTTCAGACTTCCAAGCCTTCCTCCCCAGCCTCTCGTGGTGCAAGGACCATCCCACTGGGGATCATCAAGTGGGGTTTGTACCATCCCACTTGACTGTATCCATCTCTCGCCCCGGACTGGAATCTCCAAGAGTGCAGAGACTAGGTCTGGTTCACTACTGTAACTCCACAGCTTGGAATTGTGACCTGTATACAATAGATACCTAATAAATTAATGCTGAGTGAATGTTCTTGAAGTACAGTGGTACTTCAAGTGGTTTGTGATCTTTTTTCCATGATTCTGGTCTCAAACCAAATTGGAAGAGAACTGAGTCAAACTTCCCCCTAAAGATACCTAATAAATTAATGCCTAATTTCCCCCCTAAAGATACCTAATAAATTAATGCTGAGTGAATGTTCTTGAAGTACAGTGGTACTTCAAGTGGTTCGTGATCTTTTTTCCATGATTCTGGTCTCAAACCAAATTGGAAGAGAACTGAGTCAAACTTCCCCCTAAGGTCAACACTGAACCTAACTGTTGAATTTGATTCCTTTCTCACCAAATCTGTGACCAGAATTATGGAAAGAATTAAGTTCCTGAAGTGAGGTGCCATTGTACCTTTAATCTAGTGGGGAAGATTAAAATGCCATGACAAAAAGCCTTCCATTTCATTCAGTTTTTATGATTATTATTTGGTGCTGGGGTTAAACCTGGGAGGGGTCACTCATGCTAAGCATGTGCACCCATTTCTTCAGAAACAAAGTGCAATATTGTTGATAATACAATCTAGATATCAGCATATATGTAAAAACCAATGATGATGCCACCTTGGCAACACCAATGAAATCAGTAACAGTAATAGAATCAAAGACAAACTAGATATTGACATATCATTAGAACCAACAAAAACTACTACTGTGACACCCTTAACAATGGAAAAGAGATCTATAACTATAGTACAAAGGCAAACCAAATCTTGACAATGCAACAACTGTACCCCCATTAACAGTAGAGAAGAATTCCACAGCAGTAGCACAGAGTCAACTAAATGTCTAAGATTAATAAAGCTTAATAGTAATACGAGTAAATACAGAGGGAATGGGAAAGAGCAAAATGAAGGAAAGAAAACTTGAAAAATAAAGATGAAAGGAGAGAGAAGTGAGCTATTTAGTAGTAGAAAATTAATGAAATCAGATAAAAATACCCAAAAAGAACAAACAAGATAAACAACAAAGAAGAAAAATCAAAGAAAACCCCTCAAATTCCTAGAGAAGCAATGAAAAAAGAGATGAGTGAAAAAATCCCTCTGTGCTTTTGAACAAGTGGGTTCTTCCCAGGTCCGCAGTATTGGGGTCCACCAGACATGGAAGGAGGCTCCTGAGTCAGTGCTAAGGCTCTTGTGTTTGTATGTGAATGCTGAGTCCTGCTCTGCCTTCCGCTGGTCAGTGGTGCCACCCTGGGGGCGTATTTCCTGTAGCTTCTTCCGGCTTCCATGTCCCTCTGCGCCCTAAGTCGCAGCTTTCTCCACCCAACTTTACGGCCTGTGGCTTTGTGAGGCCTCTCCGCCCCGCTCCAGAGAGACCTCTCCCTCTACGCCTCAGGCTGTACCAACCGTCCAAGCCAAGGCCCCTCCCTGATCAAGTTGTCAGATGGGAAAAGCAAACGTTTCCGAGCTCGATGCTTGACGTAGGCAGCAGGGCCGGGTGCTAAGAAGTCTGCTGGACTCAGTGCCAACGCTTTGAGACCCAGCTTGCTCTGAAAACCACACACAACCTTCCTGGCTTCCAACCAGAAGGGATGGGACCCACCAGCATCCCCTGCCTGACCTTCAACTTCCCAGTGGTGTGCTGTTCACGCATGGAGAGCTCTGCAGGGCCTGCCGTGACGGGTCTAGCCAGGCTGCCCCTTCAGAGCTGTCTCCTGCGGCTGCCTCCCGCTCTGTCACAGTGGTAAGGTGACTCCGGAAGCCCTGAAGGGTGATTGCTCTGTAGCTCGTTCCTTTCCAATTAATCTCTTCCCCAAAAGGCTCCCAATTAAATGTCAAATATGGCGAGTGCTGTGCTGGATTTCTTCTCCAACTCTTGTCTGCCAGGCAAGAGTTACTTAGAGTAAAACCCCACAGTGTGTTTTGGAGTTTGTAAGAAGCAGAGGCTTTTCCTGGGGCTCGCCCCGCCTTCCCTGGTCCACCACTTCCCCCAGGGTTGCCAGCCCTCTCTGGGCTCTCCTGTGTCAGCAGACCCGTCTTCTCGGGGCCCAGAGTGAGCTTGCAAGACTGCCTCGTTCTTTTCTCTGCTTGGCACTCAGTTCCTCCGATTCCACTATGGTTTTTGCTTTTATTGACAGCACCCTGCTTATCCCTGGAAATCCACCTTTTTTGTTCAGCTGTTATTTCCAGGTGTCCAGATTCCAGGTGTCTCTCCTCCCTGAGAGGCTGACTTCTGCTGCCAGCTTTCCTGACCACTTCCATCTTCTCAGTATCAGTATTAGCTACATTGTTACTTTTTGGTGGCCACGCGGTCTGTGCTTCCCCCTTGTCCCTATGCCCGAGAGCAGGTCAGCATAATGTTCCAGAGGCTCTGAGATATAATCGTCCTGGGCGGAAACTCTAAGGGGCTGTTTCAGATGTGTAGCCTCAGGCATCTGGTTAAATTTGTCCTTTGATCCCTCTTCCCTTATCTCTCAGAAGAGGATAACAAACACAAGGCAAAACTAAGCGTCATCATCCTTGGATGGCTGGGCTAAATGATATCACTAAAACCCCAAAGCCAGTGTGACTACTGTATCTTTCCTCTGCTGTGAGGAGCTGAAGGTGTAAATGAGTTCTAAAATGTATGAGAGGTATTGTGAAATAGTAAGAAAATATTCAAAGGGAAAGGGGGATGGGGTAAGTAAAGAAGGAAAAGGAGAAATTTGAAAATTACAAGAAGGAAACTGGGCTGGGGATTTAGCTCCGTGGTTCCAGCGCCTGCCCAGCAAGCGCAAGGTCTCTGGGCCAGTCTCTAGTTACCACATACAACAGTGCCAGGCGTGGTGACTCATGCCTACAAAAAACGAGTATCACATACCACAGTGCCTGTCATGCCAGCACTCGGAGGGAGAGGCAGGAGGATTGTGAGTTCGAGGCTTGCCTGGGCTCCATAGTGAGCTCAAGACCAGCCTGAACTACAAAGTGAGACCCTGTCTCGGAAAAAAAAAAAAAAGAACAAAGCTTCTGTATATAGACAGTGGAAGGTTGGGGGGGTGAAAAAAATGAGAATTAAATCGTGTCATGTACTGGTAGAAATTCTAAATGAATACAAAATGCACAAATGAAATCAAATTGAAATAAATAAATACATAAATTTTAAAACGCACTGAAATGCCAAAGCCAGGGCCTTGCACCACACGTGGCAGGGGTCGGTCCTGCTGCCTCCTGACAGTCTTTACTTACACGCTTAGCTTTGGTCAGTGTAGGTCATCTCGCTGAAGCTGCCGATCTAAGCACAATCGGCCAGCTCCGGGCCCCGTTGTCTCTCGGGGCCAGAGCTGATCTCCTGTGGGTGGCATCATTCTGCGCCTCATTTACAGAACGCCAGCATGGTTTTGCGGTTGACAGAAGGGTCTCAATCTTTGTGCATTCATATCTTTGTTTACTCACTGATGAGTTTAACCCCAGTGCCACGCTGAAGGTGGCTCGTTAACGAGTCAGTCTGAGGAGCGCTTTAATCCAGGGATCAGTGCGGTCCGGAAGGCCCTCCGTTCTGCGCCCGCTTCCTGGCCACTGTGAGGTGGGCAGCTCTCCCACACGCCGTGCCCTCCCACCACGCCCCCTCTGCATTGCCCACCGTGGGCTGGCGCCCCTGAAACAGACACACGACGGTCCTCCTTGAAGTGTGGGTGTCAGGCGCTGTGCCTCGGTGGACCACGTGACCACGGCAGGGCAGGGCCGTCGGGTGGACTCGGGACGAGCCAAAGCGTCCCGCGCGGCTCCTTACCTGGGTCAGGGAGGCGAGGACAGTCCACAGGAAGGGACAGGTGGCCGAGCAGTCCTTGCTCTGACGTCAGCCACCGAGGAGGCCACCTTGGAGACGGCAAACTGCTCTCGGCGCTTTTCTTTCACCATCCATCCACATCTCCTTGCTTGTGTCCAAGGACCATCATTTTAACAAAGCAGCATAAAACTCTCACCAGCCTGTAAGGGTGTGGAACCTTCTACCAGCACTAAGCACATGCTTGTACTTGACTTTCAAGGGCTTGTGCAGAAAGACAGGGCTTTGACCCCAGTGTGCATTTGGCTCGTGATGTAAAGATTCTGGTGATCCCAACGCCCCGGACCAGCCCTTGTGAGGAGGAGGTGAAGCGCGGAGGGAATGACTTATTTCTCCTCCCTCCCGTCTCCCTCCCTCCCTGCCCGCCTCCCTTCCCTGTCAGGTGGCCTCTGTGCTGTGCTTGTCCCGTGTGTGGCACGGAGAGGGCTGTTCACGCTCCGAAACCACAGTGGCCCCTGAAACCAGAGCAAATCCTTCTTGAAAAGAGACAACTAAGTTTTTAAAATTTTGTGTGTCTCGTAAAAGAGATTGTGGCCTTGGTGTCTCGTGTCCACTGCAGGTGTGACTGTGCGTGTTGGTTTGCGCCCTGCAGTCTCACTGCGTTTGTTCTGACAGCGATTGACCCTGTCAGAAAAGAGTGACAACTTCTCTGCATTTTCAGCCTGCATGACTTTTATTTCTCTTTCGTGCTTCATTGCTCTGAGTTGCATTTGTAGCACTATGTTGAGAAGCAATGCTGAGGGTGGATATCCTTTACTTGCTTCTCACCTGGAAATGCAGGCTCTCCTTCAGCTTTTCACCACTGAATGTGATGCCAGCTGTGGGCCTGTGATAATGGCTTCACTGTGTTGACTCACGTTTCTGTATCAAATCCGCTTAGAGCACTTGCCATGAAAGATATGCAGTGTCGCCAAGGGTCCCTTCCGCTTCAGCTGAGAATGATCACGCAGTGCTTACCCCTGTATTCTTAGTGTGCTGCGTCACATTTCTTGATCTGAATGTGTTCAGACACTGGGGCATCCCAGGATAAACGCCACATGACCACGTAAGTAGTCCTGGCATATACTGCCGAGTTTACCTTGCTCGTGTTGTGCTTAGAATTTTTGCATATATGTTTAGGAGGGATATCGGTTTATGATTTTCCTGCACACCCTTGTCTGGCTTAGGGCATAGTGTGCCTCCTAAAATAAATTAGGAAATATTGTCTTCTCTCCAATGTTGAAAAAGTGTGAGAAGTGTTTGATCTAGCATTCACAATTAACATCGATGCTTTTTCTCTGGTGATATCCTGTGCCAGCAGACATTTGGACTGTGTTCTTCAAAGACTGAACTAATCTGTGCGATGAAATCTCATGACTATGGAAACGCTGCAAAGAGAAGGTGACTCCTGTATCACTAGAGTGCTAGAAGCTGGATTCTAAAGCCTGTGCCAGAAAGTGTGGAAGCGAGAGTCAGACACCACACGTGGTCCACTAAACCTCTCACAGAATGTCACAAACAAAAGAGCAAGAAGACCCCCACGACTTGCTTCGGGATTTATAGTGGCTTCAAGCTGTAAAGATACTTCAGGACTGCGGTAGAGATGGATAGATAGGTAGATAGACTCCCAAATGAAATAGCAGTAAGTGAATTACGTTCCCAGGGGTTGAACTCCAAGTAGGATATATAATGAAAAACTCACAAAGAAACAGAAGACACTTGGGCCGGAGGGTTAGCTCAGTGGTTCCGGCGCCTGCCTCGCAAGCGCAAGGTCCTGAGTTCAATATCCGGAAACCACATACAATGCTGGGCGTGGAGACACGCCCACCAACAATCAATGCCACATACCACAGTGCCGGGCATGGTGGCTCACGCCTGTCATCCCAGCACTCGGGAGGCAGAGACAGGAGGATTGCTGAGTTTGCAGCGGCCTGCCTGGGCACCAGAGTGAGCTCAGGGCCAGCCTGAACTACAACGCGAGACCCTGTCTCAAAAAGCAAAAAAAAAAAAAAAAAAAAAAAGAAATAGGAGACACTGTATGTCTCTAGTAATTTAAATAAGAATGCTAAGGGACAACAGTAATACAGAGTAATTATAGATACAGATAGGTAAAAAAAAGAAAAAGGCATTGGAAGGGCAAATGAAACGGATGACAATGGGCCTTGAGGAATGGAGTAGTGGCCTGCTGGCCTGGCAGTCAGTGGTGCCTAAGGTTTCCGACGACCTGGTCTTGGGCCGGAGCGTGCCGCTGGCCTGCTCGGCTCGGGCTCCAGAGGCAGGACAGGTTGTAGCTGCAGGACAGAGGGGAGGATGCGAATCTGTCAGGAGCCCCACAAACACCTGCCCACCAGCCCCAGCCGCGGTGCCCGGCAGTCACCATGCAGCGGGGCGTGTGGACAGCAGTGGACCGTGGCCGTGGGCTCTCTGCAGCTGTCAACAGGAAAAGCCTCCCCAGCCCTGGGCTTGCACACACGTCCTGCCCGGCCCTCGCCTTCCATGCTCATTGAGACACTTCACTGAGTGGAACCGGACCTCAACCTTGTCCTCACACTGAAAATTATATTTGCTTGCCGCCACCTGGAGCAGCTGTAGCTCCTGAAGAACTTTGATTTCCTAGGACACGCACAGACGGGGTCTGAGAGGGCTGCAGTGGGAGTGAGCCGAGGCCCTGCTCAGAGAGAAAACAGTTAAGAGCTGGTCTCCAGGGCTCTGGTCTTACTTGTCCCCTGCTCTGCTCAACCCCATCACAGCCCCAAGCTGTTCCTTGAAACAGGCCCATGTCTAAGTAGTTGTACATGCGTCCACCCTCCTAGGCACACACACCACTGGGACGGCCTTCATAGTTCTTTTTTTTCTTTTCTTTTCTTTTTTTTGAGACAGGGTCTTGCTTTATAGTTCAGGCTGGCCCTGAGCTCATTATGTAGCCCAGGCAAGCCCGGAACTCAGCAATCCTCCTGCCTCTGCCTCCCGAGTGCTGGGATGACAGGCGTGAGCCACCACGCCCAGCACTGTGCTATGTGGTATTGATGGCTGGTGGGCGTGAGTCTCCACGCCCAGCATTGTATGTGGTTACCGGGGATCAAACTCAGGACCTTGCACTTGCGAGGCAGGCGCCAGAACCACTGAACTAACCCTCCGGCCCATGGCCTTCATGTTTCTGTGTGTACAAAACCCTTCTGACAACGCAGAGTTGCAGAGGGTGGAGCCAAGGAGTATCCACCCCAGGGGTCTCCGGATGCTGCCTTCCTTCCTGTCCTAGAACTGCAGGACTGCTGCTTACCTTCTTTATTGTATCCAAGTTGACAAGTTTCTCCTGCGAGACATAGAAAAAGTGCATGAGAAGACTGAAGCGTGACTTGCCCATCCCCCCTTGGTCATGTTAGAATCATGGCAGGGCACCCTCGGGTCAGAAGTGCACAGAGAAGGGTGAGGACCCGGGTCAGGCTCGGGCCCTGGAGAGGACGCGCGTGGGAGCTGATGCTGAGGGACTAAGTCCAAACCCCTGTTGGTTTCAGATAGGACAGCTGAGGGCCCCGAGAATGAAGGAGCACCGGCCACTTAAATGCTCCCTGGCGTTGGGGCCCAGCCTCTCTCCCTCCGTGGGACACACCGCGTCCGGCTCAGCCGAGGGCCAGGCAGCTTTGCAGCCAGTGAACTCCACGGCCTCAGGGTTTGGGAAAGGGGCACTCGAGGTCATCGTAAAGGGTCCGTCCCACCTAGGCAAGGTGGACTTGGAGCCTCCAGCACACAGGTGGGTGCGAGAGTCTCGTGAAGGTAGGTTCGGCAAGTGAGGGGGCCTCAAGGGCCCACAGGGACGGGACCCTCTCTCCCAAGCCCCAGGGTCTTGTTCCCACACCTGCTGCCCGAGTGGGGTTCGCTCACACCCGCAGAACCCTCCTCGCAGTGTCGGGCACCGCTCGGTCAGTGAGGAGCGCTCCGAGGAGGGGGCTGGGCCGGGCCGTCACCGGGGGTGGTGAGGGTGGGTACCCAGCCCAGCCCCCACTCGGGCTGAGTCAGAGCCCTGAAATTTCACACGCTGTCCCCTGCCCGGGACACTAACCCGCCTCCCGCGATTCTCCCACTCCCATCTTTCTGCCTGGCTTCCTAAGACACCAAACAGCTCTAGTTACCTCCATGGTAATTATTTTTCTCTTTTAACGCTGATGATTGACCCTAGGCTCTTTGGACCAAGCTACATCCCCAACCCTTATTCATTTTTCACCTTGGACCGGGCCTTGCAGATCAACTAAAGACCCAAACGGGGCTTCCGCCCCAGGCTTCCAGAGGGCCGTGATGACGAGCATGTGCCCCACGCCTGGCTTCCGTGGTCGGTGGCGTGCCCGCCTCCACCTCTAGCTCCTATCTGCTGTGGGCAGCCCTCCGGAGCCCTACTCTGGCCTTTCTGAGGGGAGGTGTCCAGCCTCACGGCAAAGGACAGGAAGGCTGGAGGAGGAGGGCGCCCTGGCCCCGGTGTGGAATCCGCAGCTGAAGGGAGGGAGCCTCTCCCTCGGACTCCCGGAACCCTGCTTGTCACCGGACCCTCACCTGCTGCCGCCGCCGCCGCCTCGCCTGGGCTCTCTGGGGGTCGCTTCAGGGTGGCCTTCTCGAGAGCCCCTTCTGCCAGGACAGACCGGCTGTTGAGACTTTGCTCCCTTTTGTAACTGTACCCCTGAGCCGAGACCCTCACTATCTCTTGTCCCCTGGCAGCTGAAACAGCTCTGTTACCAGCTGACGCTGCTTGTAGCTTCAATCCCAGCTCCCACCCGCTCTTGATTAGTCACCAGGGTATGTGGCCTGGCGACCCTGAACCTGCTGCCCCACCCTAATGTACAGCATCTCCTAAGGGCTCCACTTGGCATAGTTATCTTTGTTCTTGTCGTCCGCTCTGAGGAAGATTCAGGAGAAAGAGCCTCAACTTTTGTTTACTCCCCACTGTGCTGCTTGCACAAAGCATTTATTTTTCTTTTCTCTAGGTGAGGAATCTGAAGTTAGGGGGTCACTGACTTTCCCAGAGCGGCATAAGAGAAAGCAGCTCTTCCTGCCAGCTAGAAGTAAAAGGCCAGCTTCCCTCCCCCGGTGCCCACCCTCTGAGCTCCTCGTTTGAGTGCCCAGGTGCCCTGGCATGCGCCATCACCGCGCATTGTGCCGCCCCACGGAGGAATAGAGCAGTGTGTCAGACAGCGTGTGCGCGAAGCTCGGCCCGTCCCAAGCGGAAGACTGTGCCCAGATCTGCCTCCTCCCATCAATCCCCACAGAGTTGGTTTTTTGTTTCGGTCAGAGCCTCTGCTCATCCATGTAGGATGTGGCCTCCCAAGGTGTCAACTCTGAGTGATGTGAACAGAATTCCTCAGGAAACGGACTCTGAGATCTGATCTGTTAGTATCCACTACTGAATACGTGAGTCTTCAAGATAGTTCTGATATTCATCTGGAGGTGATACTGCCGCCAGCTGAAGTAGGAATCTGCAGACCCGTCAGTCTGAGCAAAGGAGCAGAGGGACAGGACAGCACACCCATCCATCAGTCCCCAGTGTGCCCACTGGGACACGAGCCGAGCCGCCCTTTGACCACCGATGGGACTTCTGCATTGTAGTCAGGGCATCTCCTATCAGAGGTTTGGTGAAGGTTGGAGAGGAATAGGTCCCAGTTTCCTGACAGGCGGTGGAATAGGAGAGCCTCACCACCAGGGCCCAGCGTGGGGGCAGCTGCCTTCCAGCACAGGGCACCAGCACGGCAGCCGGAGAGACTTGCCGGTCCTGCCAGCTCACCACCACTGTAACCCAAGCCTCATTTCCCCCAAGCCTCGGCCTAACAAAGACAAAATAGTTATTCCTATGATTCCAGAAAATACAATTGCGATTTGTCAAACTTCAAATGAGAAGGGAAAAAAAATATGTCTGCTGCTGAACCGCTTTCAATGTCACCCCTTTCTCCGTACTTCAAACACTTTCACCCCAGATCCCAGCCTCCAGTTCACCTTCAGGAGCAGATTCTTGCTCTCCGTAGTGTCCTTGTCACACAACTTTTTGAACTTTGGGAAGCTTCTCCTGTTTGAGAGGGAAAACAGTGAGGAGGAAGAGCAGAGTGATGGGAGGTATATGAATTCAAAGTCATTTCATTTGAAAACCCGAAGACACAAACTGCCTGGTCACTTTTCTAACTGGGTCCCTATAAAACACCCCAGAGCCAAAGGATCGGGATGGGACCGTTCCCTGGATCACCCGGGTCCCGCCACATCCCAGCTGGCCGTGTCTTGTCCGTTCTGACAGTTATGGTTCCAGCTGGACAAGAAGGGCTCTGTGCTGCCTGGCGTTCGTTTGGCAGAGTCTCACAAACAACTGTGCCTGGCAGTAAAGCACTGCTGTGGTTGGTGTCTAAACGTCCCCTGAGGGCCCCGCGTGGTCATAGATCAGGCTTCTCACAAGTGGCTGGGTCGGGAGCGTGTGATGCTGGGATCCAGGGTGGGTGACTGTTAAATGACTCGACTCTTTAGTCTGGCACAATTCCAGGTGTGTGTGGTGGGAAGGCCCATCGCGGTAGGGATGTTCGCCCGGATGGAGTGCGTTCTGGGTAGAAGATAGGGAACAGAAAGAGGGCTGCTGCTGGCCCTTGCTGCTGATGACGCCTTCCCCACTTGGCTATTTTGCCTTCTTTGGCCCACACCTGCCCTCCATCGACTGTTTCTCCTCCTCAGTGTCCCTCTGCCACCCTCCATGCCTTGAGCCAGCTGGTTTTGGACTGACTCTACAAACTGTAAGCTAAATTCAATCTTTCCTGCTTCAACTTTGGGTGTTGGGTACTTTTGTCTCAGCAAAGAGAAAAGCAAGTAAGATACTAACCTGAGTCCTAAGACGAAAATCCTAGCCTAAATTCAAAGAGTCTTAGGGATCTCCCCTACAAGGCGACTGCTATCAATGTGTCCGTGGAGTCCCAGGCTCTCCCAGGGTCATGTTGGAGGCAGAGTTGGACCTGTTACCATAGACTGGCCCTTGTGTATCCTGATGTCCTTGTGCAGAAAGGGGGCCCACCTGGACACTTCTGCCCGTGTTTTGCTCAGCCGATGTACTGGTGTGCTGTGCAGAGCAGAGGTGATGGAACGCAGTGAGGACACGTCCCTGAGCCTTAGGCACTCCTAGCAGAGAGAGGGAGAAGCCATTTTATTTGGGGTGGCGGTTGGATCTCAGCCTTTTCCAATTTCAGCTATCTCAGCTGACTTTTCTCCTCCTGGATGAGGTGATGCCTAAGAATCCACGGAAGGGACTAAGTGGGCCTCAGTGACAACACTCTTAGGGAGCAAGATTTTAGTGAAACCCAGAGCTTTAGTTAAAGCTCAGATCAGATGACAGCACCCACCACACTACATGCATGTGAGTAGGTCAGGGTACTGTGACAGGGAGGGCCTGTGCGTCATGCAACTTCTTAGGAAAAACCCACGACCCTAAGAGCTGACGGAGGGAAAGAGGCAGATTATAGGTCTCCAGAGAAGATGGCCAGCGCCCACACAGCCCGCCTGGCCACCTTGATCCAGTGCTGCACCCTCGGCTCTGTCTCGAGCCTTCTTGCTGGGATCCCCAAGGCAGGAGGTGATCACACAGTTGGCCACGTGATTAAAGTGTGTGGTGGCGGCCCAAACGGTGGGTGCCAGGTGTTCTTTGCCCTTTTGGCTCCTCTGGGTCCAGACGGAACCCAGGCAGTCCCAGGGCACCACCTTCTCGAGCAGCTCCTGTGGGGGAAGACAGTGTGGCGTGGGCAAACCCCACCCGGGGGTCTGTAGTCTGTGGTCTCACCCATCAGCAGGCGGGTGGCCGTGGCCCGAGTTGAAGTCAGAGTGTTATAGGTACAGAGACCTCTGCAACTCATTGGAGCCTGTTCTCTGCCCACCGGTGATGCCCAGCTCAGGATGACCCGAGGCCTAGAACTGGGTGAGGATCAGTGCGCTCTCTCCTGGCCATCCTCACAGGCTCTTCTCAGTCCTGCTGATGCTGAAGTACTGTCTGTGTACTTCCGACCTCACCTGTCCTCTGCTCCTTTGTCCAGTGCAAGGGCACACTTCTCGCGGCAGCTCTCACGGGGAGCTCTGTTTGGGAGTCTGCAGTGTACTCTACGCACCTCAAATGCCTGGCTGGCCGGGTCTCCTGGGAAGGTGGCCCAGTGACAGTGGGCCTGCCGGGATCTCAGCGAACACCCTCGTCCATGGGTCGGGCTGAATCCCTGCCCTGATCCTTCTGTCCCGTGTTAGGTGACCTTAGTCGTTCTGTTCTGTGAGGGGAGTGTGTGAGCTCCCTGTCTCCTCTGTTTGCACCCACAGAAAGACAGGCGTGCTGGGGGCTAAAGACAAGTACATGTCATGCAGCTGGTACAACAGAGCGCTCTGACCTCGTCATCGAGGAAGGGCAAGACTGAGGTCGTCAGGACCAGAAGGGCGAGAGGCTCTTTCCCAGGCCGGCAGAGCCCAGCTGCTCACCGCGCCCATCAGGGTGAGCTGTTCTGCCGCGAGCTGGGAGGGAATGCCCAGCGCACCTCCCGCACGGGCCCTTCTCCGCGGCAGACGAGACACGAGGTGCTCTGGAGCCGGCTTGTGCTCCACTAATGTCTCCAGGAGACGCTCTTTCTCCGAGTCCCCCTGGCTGCAGACCAGACATGGAGCAGAAGCTAGAGGAAGCAAAGTTCACAAGTCAGTCAACTCGCAGACACCTGTCCAACACAGAGCAGATGTCATTGTGGTTCTGGGGATTTCAACACCCAGTCAGACCCAGCGAGACTCTTGAGACTGCTGTGCCCCTCACCGCCTGCTTCTGCCTTGACGGCTCCGATGCTCCTCTTGAGCGAGCCCAAGGTGCCAGGGAACTCCAGTGTCTGCTCCAGGTGATTCCGCCTGCAGGCAGGCCTCTCCGGGAACCACAGCGGGCGGCACCATTCCGGCCAGGTGTCCAGAAGGAGGGCGTGGCGCAGGGGAGACGGATGCGCAGTCGAGTCAAAGGCGCGGCTCTCCCTTGCACCCCGCTTCTCTAAGGCACCGTGGTGCCTCGCCTGTCCTCCCTCTCTGTGTAGAGGACAAGCCCGCGTCACCCCGAGCTCCCTCACTGTCTTCGCGCGGCTGACTTTGTCCAGCGGGGCTAATTCTGGCACCGTGTGTCTCCTGTTCACCTTGACAGGCCTCTGAGAGAAGCGGGCACAAAGCTTCATGCCCGTGAGCGCTCAAGGCTGAGCTTCAGGCAGAGGTGAGAGCAGTGTGCGCATCACAGCTGCCGTCCAGGCCCTCCGCTGCTGCGCGTCGGGCAGGTGTGTCGGTGTGGAGGAGGACAGGCTGGGCTGAGAGCTGTCCGCGGAGGACAAGCCTTTCAGGGTCCGGCTCTGAGCCCATCCCCCGCTCCGCTCTGCAGTGCGGCCAGAATTCCACCCACAGCGGTACCCGACTTGCGTTTCCCGCCAGAGAAGCCCCAAGACCACGTCTTCCCCTCGGAATCATAACACGCATCAACTCGAAGTCGTGTTGTTCGCTTCTCCCCCAAAGTCCTCGCTCCCACCGTCGCTATTGTGCTGTAGAGGGGACAGACACTCACCCTCTGAAGAGCCTTTCCTCAGCCTCGGACGGGACGAGGTCAGAGTCCCAGCAAGCACGCAGGAAGGCGGCGAAGGGCAAGCTGGGTCTCGGTGGGATGGACGGAGCCAGCAGCCCCGCCGCGTTCTCCCGCGCGCCTGGATGGAGAGTCCGCATGGCGGGTCTCTTCCGGTTCTGAGTGCATTCATTTGCACACTAGAGAATCGGGAGAGACAGACACCGGGAACCCTTGGAGGGTTGGCACCTGGACCTCCGACAGGGAGGGCCCACCTCTCTTTGTGTACGCACAGCGCATGTGCATCCATGGTGACAAAGATTCAGCTCTTTCAACACCAAATTCAATGTAAGGGCCAGAGAATAATAAACGTGTGAATCTTCCAAGTATCTTTAAGGTATTTCATTACTTGGAAAGCAGCAGCATGTGCCTTTATTAATAACGTACATGAAGCAAATTATGCCACTGAGTCCTCAGACACATCTCCCCGCTAGACGCGAGAAACCAGAGGTTTCTGGATGGCAAGTGGCTGCTCAGTGGGACACGTCAGAAATGAGAGTCACCCCTAGCTCGTGCTGCACGAACTGCCCCCGAGGCACTTGATGTGTGACCCGCTCCTGACACAGACATGAAGAGTCGCAGGAAACCGTGGTTCCTCCCCATGTTGAAGACGATGCCTAAGACAAAATGATACAGGAACTCTGCTGTTTCTTTGTTTGTTTGTCTGTTTACTTGCTTGCTTGTTTGTGGTACCAGGTATCAAACTCAGGACACTGAATTTTCCAGGCAGGCACGGCCCGAGGGAGCTCCCTCCCGGGCCCCGGGGAATCTTCTGGGCTGCAGCAACACAGCCCTTTTCCCTTAAGGTAGGTTAAGGGGAGCCTTGAGGATCAGATCCTACGACCCCAGTTCTGGCACGTTTGAACCCTAGAGCGTGCGTTAGAAAGAGTGGTACCTGGCCAAGAACCTCACGTCTTGGCTTGAAGGTCAATGATTCAAATAACGTTTTCTCTGATATTTCCTACAACATGAAACTTTACACGTCCCCATGGTGAGGCGAATCATGACGGCCAGGCTTCTTTCGGGAAGAGACTACGGCCCACGTGTGGCAAAGCCCTAGAACACCATCCAGGGAGTGGTGTCCTTTCTTGGATCTTGGTCCTGGCCCAGCCTAGCCATCGTGAGCTCTCACCTGGAGAGACCCTACTGTGGTCCCGCGTACCCCAGACCAGCGCTGGTCACTGTTGGTTTTGTGGTGCTGCTGCCTCTGGTTGAAGGAGAAAGAGTTGTCAAGTGGTTCTTCGATGATCTGCGTTGATCTCTGCAAAGAGAGTACCCAGCATTTGGTCAGAACTTACCATTGGTCTCTCCTGGCTGTCCTCACTGAGCACACATCATGGAAAATCTTTTATTTTTTTTGAGACAGGGTCTCGCTTTGTAGTTCAGGCTGGCCCTGAGCTCACTAGGTAGCCCAGGGAAGCCTCAAACTCAGCAATCCTCCTGTCTCTGCCTCCCAAGTACAGGCGAGAGCCACCACGCCGGGCACTGTGGTATGTGGTGCTGATTGCTGGTGGGCATGAGTCACCATGCCCAGCATTGTTATATGTGGTTTCCGGGGATCGAACTCAGGACCTTGCGCTTGCAAGGCAGGCGCTGGAACCACTGAGCTAAATCTCCGGCCCCTGGGAACTCTTTTCAAATCTCAACGTGTGTGTTTGTGTGTTTACGTGTGTGTGTAAAATCTCCAGTTAGAGATTTTGCCAGTATACAGCCTGAGGTCAGTGGATTTACCTCCTTTCAACCCTTCCACAATAATAAAGTGCTAGCCATCCTCATTTTTGTCGTACTTGCAGCCATGAAATGACAGTAGGACAAGACCGAATTGTGACCCCTCAAGGCAGCCCTGGTCCACACAGGCCCCTCCCCCCCGAGCCCGGTGGCTAAGGGCCGCCCAGCAGGGGTCTCGGGGCCGTTTCCAGAGGGGCCCTGAGCGGCGTGTCTTACATTTGGATCCTCCCGAGCGTTCGCCGCAACCATCCAGAATGAGCTGGACCAAGCCCTGGAAAGGCTCTGACTCGAGTCCTTTTTGTCCCTAGACCTTCGGGAAGTGGGAAAACAGCAACAGCTTATCTTTGCTCTTGGATGTCTTCTATGTGATCAGGACAGAAGGCGGCTTCACAAGCGGGGTGTGCCTGGCAGGCAGAGTACCAAGATTTGTTGGGTTCTGATGCCACGGAAGAGATGTCGCAGCTCCAAAGTCCCGTTACAGTTCGGACGAGGCGACAGCCGGGGTAGAATCACAAGATGCAGGTTGGTTTGAGGTTCAGGCTGGGATGTGGTTGCGCTTAGGGTTAGATTTAGGGTTATATTAGGCCAAGGGTGAGAAATCCAGTGCTAGAAATTAGGCTTTCATTTTAAACTTTATTTATTTTTATTGTACATGTTCGAGTACCTGGAGCCCCCAATCATTTGAGTTCTCTCCTACCTCCGTCCTCCTTCCTCTATATCTCCTTTTCCTGGTTTTGTTCTTGTTACTGTTATTCATCTTATCTCATGTATATGATATATAATCTTTACATTTATTTGGCTTCTTAGGCACCTGTGCATGGCAGGTCTTTATTATTCCTTATTTCTCCTTCCCTTCTTCCTCTTTTGAGACCGTTTCTCACTTTGTAGTTTAGGCTGGCCCTGAGCTCACTATGTCGCCCAGGCAAGCAAGCTTCAAACTCAGCAATCCTCCTGCCTCTGCCTCCCAAGTGCCGGGGAGACAGGTGTGAGCCACCACGCCCGGCCCTGTGCTATGTGGTACTGATTGCTGGTGGGCGTGAGTCACCACACCCGGTATTGTTGTATGTGGTTACAGGGATTCAATTCAGGACTTTACACTTGCTAGGCAGGCGCCAGAACCACTGAGTTAAATATCCAGCCCAGGGGGCCGGAGGATTAGCTCGGTGATTCCGGCGCCTGCCTCGCAAGCTCAAGGTCCTGAGTTCGATCCCCGGTAACCACATACAATCCTGGGCATGGAGACTCACGCCCACCAGCAATCAATACCACATACCACAGAGCCAGGTGTGGTGGCTCACACCTGTCATCCCAGCACTCGGGAGGCAGAGACAGGAGGATTGCTGAGTTCGAGGCTTGCCTGGGTTACATAGTGAGCTCAGAGCCAG
>PVIC010030002.1:9365-22294 GCA_004025085.1 Thryonomys swinderianus
TTTTTTATTTAGAATTTGGATTTTTCATATAAGAGAAACTATGCAATACTTAAACTTGTGTGTCTTGTTTACTTCATTTAACATTATGGTCTCAAAGTGTATCCACTTTCCCACAAAAAGTTTATCTTTGGGGCCAGAGATTTAGCTCAGTGGTTCCGGCGCCTGCCTTGCAAGCACAAGGTCCTGAGTTCGATCCCTGGTAACCACGTACAATGCTGGGCATGGTGACTCACGCCCACCAGCAATCAATACCACATACCACAATGCCCGGTGTGGTGGCTCATGCCTATAATCCCAACACTCGGGAGGCAGAGACAGGAGGATTGCTGAGTTCAAGGCTTGCCTGGGCTACATAGTGAGCTCAGGGCTGGCCTGAACTACAAAGTGAGACCCTGTCTCAAAAAAAAAAAAAAAAGTTTATTTATGGCAGAATAGTACTCTATGGTGTGTAAATACCAAGTTTTCTTCACCTATTCATTTGCTGATGGGCACTGAGCTGCTTCCAAGATTTAGCTATTATGAACTGTGCTGCTATAAACATAGATATGCCTGTATCACTATAATATGATGTCTTTAACTCATTCAGGAAGATACCTAAACAGGGAATAGTGGGATCAAATGGAATTTCTAACTCTAGGCTTTTGAGAAGTCTCCATAATGATTTCCTAACAGTTATACTAGCTCACATCCCCACCAATTACAAAGAAGGATTTATTTTTCCTGTAGCCTCCTCAGCATTTACTTTTTAAAGTGTTTTTTTTTTTTTTTTTTTTTTTTTTTTGAGACAGGGTCTCGCTTTGTAGTTCAGGCTGGCCCCGAGCTCACTAAGTAGCCCAGGGAAGCCTTGAACTCAGCAATCCTCCTGTCTCTGCCTCCCAAATGCTGGGATTACAGGTGTGAGCCACCACACCCGGCAGCATTTACTTTTTTTTTTGAGACAGGGTCTAGAGCTTTGTAGTTCAGGCTGGCCCTGAGCTCACTATGTAGCTCAGGCAAGCCTTGAACTCAGCAATCATCCTGCCTCTGCCTCCTGAGTACTGGGATTACAGGCTTGAGCCACAAACCTCAGCATTTGTGGCATGTGGTACTGATTGCTGGTGGGCGTGAGCCACCATGACCAGTATTGCTATATGTGGTTACCAGGAATCAAACCAGGGACCTTGCACTTGCTAGGCAGGCACCAGAACCACTGTTTTAGTATTTGATCCATTTTACTTTTAAATTAGTATGTGGTGACATACATGAGCCTAGCATCAATCTTCCATAAGAACATCTAATTAATATTCAAAATTAATGCTGAGGTTAACTTTCTCGGAAAAACCTTTTTTTCTTTTTGGCAGTACCAGGGATTGAACTCAGGTCCTTGCTAGGCAGGTGCTGGAATCACTGAGCTAAATCTCCAGCCCAATTTTGTAATCTTTATTAGTACATGTTTATAGTATAATGTTTACATTCCTTGTATGGAATGGTTAGGTACCACTTGAGCTAAATCCCCTGCCCCTCCCTTTTTTTTTTTTTTTTTTTTTGAGACAAGGTCTTGCTTTGTAGTTCAGGATGGCCCTGAGCTCACTATGTAGGCCCAGGCAAGCCTTGAACTCAGCAATCCTCCTGCCTCTGCCTCCCAGGATTACAGGCATAAGCCACCTGTGCCCAGCATTTGAAAAACCTTTTGTTGACCCCTCAAAGGTAAAAATAAACACCTTTCTTCACATATACTTCTATATAGTACTTTGATTATATCAAAGTACAGTAATACCAAAGTATATCAAGTACTTTACTCAAATGCCTGTTTCCTTAGCCAAGACTGGAAGTTTTCCCAAAACAGGACTGGCTGTATTCTATTTGTGTTTGCATTTCCTCATCTATATGTTTAAAGTGCCTCATTTACACGTTTAAAATTTGTTGAGTGATTGCACAAATGAATGACTGTACTTTTGCAATCTTTTTCAACTAATTTAATATCTTGTCAGAGTGTAACAGGGATAGCCCTAAGAGTCAGTTACATATAAAGAAAAGAGTATACATGTTGAGTTAACAGCTAATACAAAACATAGAACTAGCTGAGTTTAAAAATACAAAGGTAAGCCAGGCACTGTGGCTCACGCCTGTAATCCCAGCATTTGGGAGGCAGAGGGGCAGGAGGATTGCTATCAGTTCGAGGCTTATTTGAGCTACAAAGTGATCTCAGGGACAGCCTGAACTACAAAGCGAGACCCTGTCTCAAAAAAAAAGGAAAGGTAAACACAAGAAGAATAAATGTTAAAATAAGAGAGTATAAGGATTTTCCTCCCAAGAAGACACACTAGGTGAGCTCACAGCTCCTCCCTAACCTGCCAGCTGGACTTGGAAAAACTTAGAAATGAAGAGTAAAGGGTTTTCTCTTCTTGGCTTTCTTTGAACTAGCTAAATGACTAATCTTCTTTAGATACTAAACCCACAAAGCCATCTGTTTAATATAATTCTGCTTTTATATACAAGGTCAAAACAAGGAGGACACACAGACAATTCCACTTCAGGATACCCTTATGATGGGTATTCAGCAGGAGCTTTAGTCTTTTATTTCAAATAAACTCTCCTAACATCCTCATTTTGTTTGTGATTTTCTTCTTCAATATGGGGAGACAAAGAGCTCAGGTTTGTGCAAAATTAACTGTTTCAAGAGCAATTTGAAGTTAGAAGAGATTTCAAAGGTTAGTCAAAATGCTTATAAACAAACCAAGGCTTTGAAAAATTAGGAAATTTGTCGGAAATACAGATATTTAATAGCACTGCTGAAATTATAATCCTAAAATTTAACTTCACTTTCAATTACATTTTGAGTAGAAACTAGTATTTTAGTCATCACTTAGGAACATGATGTAAAAGAAAAAAATCCACAATAAAACAGAAGTAGAAATATCAACATACAAATCTTAGACTGGGCGTGGTTACTCATACCTATAATCCAAGCAATAGGGAGGCAGAGGCAGGAGGATTGCTGGGAGTTTGAGGTTGACCTGGGCTACACAGTAAATTCAGGGCCAACCTGAACTACAAAGTAAGAATCTGTTTCCAAAAAAATCTTTTCTTTATTATTTCCCTATTGTGTGTTGTTTCAGCATACTTTTAATTTCTCTTAATTCTCAGTCATCTTATCCATAAAATGGAGTGATATCATCTATCTCCTAATGAAAGTTGAATCCTTCTTTTATCTACATGAAGTTCTTATAATCATGTGAGACTTTGTGTGTACCTAGAATATTCTCGCATACAATTTAAGTTTCTAAGGTGTTGGGATTCAAATCTGAATTTTGAGAGTGTTTACCTCCCATTCATGAGGCTGCAGGCTCAATCCCCAATAGTAAAACAAACTGGATTTGAAGAATTTTATCTTCAATTTTTCCTTATATTACCCATAAAAAATACCATGTACCCTTTATCCTGGGCTATCACAGATCCCCTTATGAAATAACAATGAAGGAGCAACAGGATCAGGGATGCGGCTCAGTGGCATCACACCTGCCTGATAAGGACACGGAAGTCTCTACTCCAAGTTCCTCTTCCTGAACTGCAGAACTTACATTGTTTCATGTCTCCTATATGCTACTCTTTATGAATATAAAAAATGTAAATAAACATGAACCATTTTCCTGAAAAAAAAAAAAAACAGAAAAATCTAAAAATTATGGTAAAGGTGAAGCTCCATGCTTATGTAAGACCTTCAGATTCTCAAAATCTGATATGGTCCATCACACAAACTGTAGATAGGTTTAGTGTCTTTCTTTTGCTATAATAAAATGCAAAAATCAAATGTTTAAGCATGTAATATGTCAAGCTCCACTCTAACACTAAGGATATAAATTTACGTTAAGATACTTACCTGTCTTTGAAGAACTCAAATTCAAATAAAGTACTTTAACAGTGCTGGTAGAGGCGCTAATTCTACCTAGACCACTCAGGGGAGAGCTCTAAGGAAGAGAGATTAACAGCAGGCTCTTTAGAAAACAGAGGACCCACCTGTTACGGCTTTTTAAAAAATTGGTTTATTAGTTAAAACTACATTATATGTAGTAAGAATTATGAATATATGTACACTTATTTGCTAATTGCTCTTTAGTAAGATACAGATTATTTTACAACTAAGTTTGGAAATAAATAAACCACCCTGAAATACATCAAAGACCCTTGCATGAGAAATGATAAAAATTGAGTGATTACCAGCAGTGTACTTCCTTGGGGTAGTCCGAATGGAGTATTCAAAGTCAGGGACAGCTCTGTTACTCAGATGAAGGTGGTAATTTCTTGCTTCATCCAATAAATCTCTACATTTTAGATTTTGCTTGACAATCTGTTCTTTTGCCACTACACCCATAAGAAAATCAACTGGCAATAATGGCAGACGAACCTAAAATCACAAATAGTACCACTGTCAGATGTAAATAGTAACGGAATAGACTCTTCATTATCACAGCATTATGTTCTTTTTAAAAAGTAATCTAGGGTGGCGTGTAACTTAGTAAGAGGGCAGGTGCCTATCATGGGCAAGCCATGGTTTTATGGCCAGCACTCACTGCATAACCAAAACAAAAATACTGCTATATGCACTTTAAAAATATCAGTTTAATTATCACACTTTGCATAAGGTTACTTCTCTGCATATCAATATCTAAAATGAGACCACTAGTAATTATAAGCAAGTGTTGTTCTAATTAAAACATTTTAAATAGAAACTAGTATTTTAGTTATCAATCACTTAGGAACATGGCATAAAAAAAAAATCCACAATAAAACAGAAGTAAAAATATCAACATACAAATCTTAGGCTGGGTGTGGTGTCTCACATCTATAATCCAAGCAATAGGGAGGCAGAGGCAGGAGGATTGCTGGGAATTTGAGGCTGACCTGGACTACATAGTGAATTTAGGGCCAGCCTGAACTACAAAGCAAGAACCTGTTTCAAAAAATAAAAATCTTGGGGCCGGAGGGTTAGCTCAGTGGTTCCGGCGCCTGCCTCGCAAGCGTAAGGACCTGAGTTCGATCCCCGGTTACCACATATAATGCTGGGTGTGGAGACACGCCCACCAACAATCAACACCGCATACCACAATGCGGGACATGATGGCTCACGCCTGTAATCCCAGCACTCGGGAGGCAGAGACAGGAGGATTGCTGAGTTCGCGGCGGCTTGCCTGGGCACCATAGTGAGCTCAGGGCCAGCCTGAACTACAAAGCGAGACCCTGTCTCAAAAAGCAAAAAAATAAAAAATAAAAAATAAAAATAAAAATAAAAATCTTTTCTCTGTTATTTCTCTGTTGTGTGTGGTTTCAGCATACTTTTAATTTCTCTTAATTCCCGGTCATCTTATCTATAAAATGGAGTGATATCATCTATCTCCTAATGAAAGTTGAATCCTTCTTTTATCTACTACATAAAGTTCTTATAATCATTCAAATGTGACAAATCCAGACTATGTTTCAACAGCACAGGAAGTGAACAGGGGAGGGAGTCACACCATTTTCATCACGGTACACATCAATGTTTTCTCTCTTCCATCACATTAACTGCATTTTCCAAAAGAATCAAACATGCTGAGTTGTTCCTGTGTCCCTTCACATCCACACACCACCTCCCTGCAGGCCTACCTGTGCCAGGGTTTCGTCCAGCCATTTGGAATGATGCTGGGGGTTGGCAAGAAGCCACTTGATGGCAGCGCTGTAGACCTGCTTTTCATTCTCAATGTGCAGATCACTGGAGGACAGAAGCTTGTGCAGGTGCTGGGGTGACACACTCACAAAGTCCTCGCACTCCACGACCTCAGTGAAGTGTTCGCAGGCATACTGATCAGCCATGTCCATGAGGTCTATGCGGTTGTGACTTTCTGCAAAGGCCCTCACTGCTAGGCAGTTGGAAGGATGGAAATGCAGCTTCATGTACTCACAGCAAGCTTTGGCCACCAGTTCAACCTGCAGGATGCAGGCTGCGTATAAGAGAGGCTGGACATTGTCCACAGTCAATGTGAGCCGTGAAGAGTAGACAAATTTCACCAGGTCTTCTATTGCATCACCATCAAAATCTCTAATCTCAATCAGTGTTTGCTTGGCTTCTGCCATTTCAGAGAGAAACATGGCTCTAAAGTAGGGAATAACACAAGCCAATGCCAGCTTGTGACAAGAGATGAGCTTTGAACCAACCTGTACAAAACAGACCACGAACTGTATTTCAGCCTCAGGTCAGCACAGAGCTTATACTGCAGAAGGAACAAAAACTCCAGATATTGTTTTAAAAACGTGTTCCATGGATCACTTACTTTCAATCTTGGCCAGTTTCTTGTTTCTTTTTTAGTCTAGGAAGTTTCTTTTGTTTCTCTAAACAATACTTTTCCTTGCAAAATAAGCCCCCCATGGAGTTTCTGCCACCAAGCTGTTTCAGTTTAACATACTTATTTCTAGAAGACTAATACAAGCAGAATTGTAACTACAGGAAGAAAGTTTTTAAAAAGTAGAGCCTACAAGGTAAAAATTCAAGCTATTTTAACAAATATTCCTTTAAATGTTAAAATATCTCAATACTTCAGAGACAAAAGGTTTGATCTACTAGGGAGTCCAGCTCGATAACTAAACACTTTAGACTTCACAGAATTAACAGTAAGTTACTGTCTTAACCATATGCATCACAATCTGTTAAAATAAAACAAGTGAAAAGCATTGCTAGCTCTGCTTTGGTTTGGCCATTTTTCTTTCTTCTTTGGTTTGGCTACTCATCTATTATCTATAATATTTATATAATAAACTATGATTTTTAAATGTTATCTCCTATTTCAAGAGCATTTTATGAAATGATGAAAATGACAGCACATATCATTTGCCATTTATTATATGCCAGGCATTTTAAGTGTTTCTCAGATACTTAATTACCCCAATACTCCTATGAGCAGGCACTACTACTACTCACAATTTACCAATCAGAAAATTAACACATAATAAATATTTAGTTGTATTTATAGCTCAGCTGGTTTTTCAATATCTATATAAATTACTTTGAGATGATATATTTCATATAAAAGCAGTAACAATAAAACACTGAAATTTCACCACCTTAATGTTGAATCATTAGATTGCATCCAACTGTGTGCCACTACTAACACACAGTAGTGAATTTCTATGTAACCAAATCTCATTCCACATTCCTTATTATTTCCCACAAAGTCCTACAAAGAAAAATATTGTCAGCTAGGCACAGTAGCTGATGCCTGTAATCTCAGCACTTGGGAGGCAGAGGCAGGAGGACTGTTGAGTTTGAGGCTTTCCTGGGCTACATAGTGAGCTCAGGGCCAGTCTGAACTACAAAACGAGACCCTGTCTCAAAAAAAAAAATCTCAAAAGGTAGATTTAGCTGGGCATGGTGGCTCACGCCTGTAATCCCAGCACTCAGGAGGCAGAGACAGGAGGATTGCTGAGTTCAAGGCTTCCCTGGGCTCCATAGTGAGCTCAGGGCCAGCCTAAACTACAAAATGAGACCCTGTCTCAAAAAAAAAAAAAAAAAAAAAAGGTAGATTTAACATGGCCTTGTGGAGCCAATTTGTCTGTTTCTGAGCTACTTTCTGCATTTTTGCTATACTGTTAACTTGTTCAGAAACACTGTATTTTAATAAATGAAATTACCTGCTATTTAATCTTTCTTTTACTAAGATTGAATCATTAATACATTTTAAACTATTATATTTCTCATATGTACAATGGATTCTTAGTTATCTCTTAAGGGAATGTATACATTTAGAGTAGAAGGCATTTGTTATATACATATATTTTCTGAGCTCCTTTTATAGCCTGTAAATATTCTCTTTCTATACATTTTTATATCATCAAATCAGTCTTATTTATTACCTCTTCCCTGGGTATCATGTCATTGTATGAAATCAGAATTTTAGTATTATGTTTAACTATTTCATGTATTTCTTCTTTTACTTTTTTTTTTTTTTTTTTTTTGAGACAGGGTCTCGCTTTGTAGTTCAGGCTGGCCCTGAGCTCACTGTGTAGCCCAGGCAAGCCTCGAACTCGGCAATCCTCCTGTCTCTGCCTCCCGAGTACTGGGATTACAGGCGTGAGCCATCACTCCCAGCACTGTGGTATGTGGTACTGACTGCCAGTGGGTGTGAGTCACCATGCCCAGCATTGTATGTAGTTACCGGGGACTGAACTCAGGACCTTGTGCTTGCGAGGCAGGTGCCAGAACCACTGAGCTAAATCTCTGGCCCTCTTCTATTACTTTTATGCCTCCATTCCTTCACGGTGCTGGGGACTAAAACCAAGGTTCCCTGAATGTTAGGCAAGTTGTCCACTAAAGCTACATTGTTAGCCTTTATCTATCTGTCTGTCTGTCTGTCTGTCTGTCTGTCTGTCTGTCTACCGATTGAGACAAGAGTCTCATTTTCTAGTTCAGGCTGACCCTGAGCTCACTATGAAGCCCCAGCAAGCCTCAAACTCAGCAATCCTCCTGCCTCTGCCTCCCCAGTGTTGGGATTACAGGCATGAGCCACCACGCCCAGCTGCTAGCCTTTATTTTTAATATAGTTATGTACTTTTCCTAGCACATTTTCACAAAAAGTCAATTAAGAAGTAATAACGATAGTGTTTTGATTATAACAAATTTATGTGTTGGTACTTCATAATTTTACAGTAAGATCTAAAAAGGCTTGAGAAACATTACAATGTACAAAGGATTTTGCTTATAAATATCTCTCACCCAAGAGTAAATATCACTTATTTCAACAACTATAAAGTGATCACTTTTCTATTTAATTTTTAAATATAATTTACCAGGTAGGAATTAGACAAGTTGTAATACAGACTATACCATAAACTTTGACGTGCTTTCAAATTTACTTCAGGCCCAATAATGAGATTTGGAAACTTATCTAAATCCACTCTGAAATCTGATACTAAGCAATTTTAAATCATCTACAATATTCTTCTAAAAATTATCTGAACATGCCCTCAATGGAATTCATTCTCAAATATCAGTAAATATGACATAAACCTATTCAATTACATAACTTGCCCCAAACCTGTTACACAGTAGTACTATACAACAGGACTCTGCAATTTCCAGAGGACCATTATTTTAATATCTAAATTATGAAAATCAATGGCCAGCTAGTTATTTTCATGCTGATCTGCATGGTATTCCTTCTTAATTCAAACAAACTGAAATGTAGCTATTCTTTCTCAGATGGACACATGGATTTCCATGTACCCTTTTAAAATACTCTTTAAGAATATCTGAACCATACATATAAAATGTGAACACCCAAAAACTTGACTTTTTAAGGTACCAATTCTTCCTTGATGTTATATAATTTATTATATGCTTTAAAAGTTTATTTCTACATTTTTCCCTTTGGTATATAATAATTATCAATTACTAAGAACATTTCATCAGAAAAGAATCAAAGTCTAAAGGTAAAAAATACACAAACTTGGTGTTTAAGACTGGATTAAAAATATACAAGCTACAAAATATTACACATAACTGATTTAAGTCATAGTATTACATGTATGTGTTCTTGATATCAATTTTTCTACTTTATGTTTCTAATTTTTTTTTTTTTTGAGACAGGGTCTCACTTTGTAGTTCAGGCTGGCCCTGAGCTCACTATGTAGCCCAGGCAAGCCCTGAGCTCAGCAATCCTCCTGTCCCTGCCTCCAGAGTGCTGGGATGACAGGCATGAGCCACCACGCCCGGCACTGTGGTATGTGGTATTGATTGGCGGTGGGCATGAGTCACTACGCCCAGCACTGTTTATGGTTACTGGGGACTGAACTCAGGACCTTGTGCTTGGGAGGCAGGCGCCGGAACCACTGAGCTAAATCTCTGGCCCTTTATGTTTCTAATTTATATTTTTCTTCTTAGATCAGTGAACATGAGTAAGATACTAATGGAAAACTCTATCTTAAGTTTAAGTAGTAAAATATGAAGAATATGAACTTTAATAGAAAAATTCTACTTTTTAAAAAAAACCCTCAAAATACAAACTATTCACCAAAACCTTGAGTAATGTTTCATATCCTAGCCACCATAAAGCAAAACACAGCAATTTCAAGGCTATCAGGTCAACCACGCACTCTGCTTCCACCAAAAGACGCTGTAAGAAGAGGGGCACAGGGCAGAGTCAAGCATCCTTCAGTCCATGCACAAAAGTTACATAACCAACTCAGTGGAGATCCATTTAAAAACAGTGAGTGATCTCCTGAATAAAAAAGGTGAAATGAACTAAAAATTATATAAAAGGAATACAAATTAAGAATAAATATTAACAATTCCATTACTATAAATTTTTTTTTTTTTGAGACAGGGTCTTGCTTTGTAGTTCAGGCTGGCCCTGAGCTTACTGTGTAGCCCAGGCAAGCTTGGAACTCACCAATCCTCCTGCCTCTGCCTGAGTGCTGGAATTACAGGTGTGAGCCATCACGCCCAGCATTGTGGAGTGTGGTACTGATTGCTGGTGGGCGTGAGTCACCATGCCCAATATCATATCACTGTATGTGGTAACTGGGATTGAACCAGGGACGTGGCACTTGCTAGGCAGGCAGCAGAACCACTGAGCTAAATCTCCAGCCCCATTACTATAAAATTTGACTTACAGAATGAGCCTTTTACTTAACTGTTTCCAAGGGGTTTACTTATGACTTACATATATACTCAATGTGTGAAATCAAGAAGGCACAAGGAAAGCACAAAGGAAAACACACCAACACTATAATGACTGTCCATCTGTGGTGTGTTTCCTTCCAAATTTTCTTCACAAGGCTGGGGGTGTAGCTCAGTGGCTCTGTGCCTGCTTGGCAAGTGCATGGTCCTGAGTTTGATCCCCAGTATCAAAAAAAAAAAGTCAGTGCAAATTTTCTTTACCAATTCTAAAAAGTACTGAGATATTTTTCTTTCTTTTCTTTTTTTGGAACCAGAAATTGAACTTAAGGCCTTGCATTTGCCAGGCAGATACTGCACAGCTGAGCTACATCCCCAGTCCGAGATACTGCTTAATGTATAATCTTTTTTCAACTCTCTGAAACCATTTTTATTTTCCTACTTTATGACTGTATGCATGCTACTCTATAGCATATACAATGTTACTGACCATCCTATATTAGAAGGTTGTTTTTAATTTTTCCTTGTTTTAAATACAAATCATGTCTTAGAGTGTTTCTTTGGCATTTCAGAATATTTCCTTGAGGTAAAATCTTAAAAGCAAAATTAGCCAAAAAGAAGCTTTTTTTTTTTTTGAGACAGGGTCTCGCTTTGTAGTTCAGGCTGGCCCTGAGCTCACTATGTAGCCCAGGCAAGCCTGGAACTCAGCAATCCTCCTGCCTCTGCCTCCCGAGTTCTAGGATTACAGGCGTGAGCCACCACGCCTGTGGTATGTGGTATTAACTGCTGGTGAGCGTGAGTCACCATGCCCAGCATTGTATGTGGTTACCGGGGGTCAAACTCAGGACCCTGCGTTTGCGAGGCAGGCACCAGAACCACTAAGCTACATCTCTGGCCTCCAAAAGAAGCTTTTTACAGCTGCGTGCACATAATGCCAGATTGCCTGTCAAACACACTGAAATGTCTACACACCTACCATCAGTGCTTTGCAATACTCACTTTAAGAAAACAGCAAAAGCAATAAATACATGTTTTAAATAATATGCTGACAAGTGATCAGTTTTAACTAATTTAATTTTGCTTAACTATCTAGTACTTTTCAAGTGTGGTCACTCTAAACTATTTTTTTGTACCTAGTTATTTTGACATCAGTTACTTCACAAGTAATAATTTTATACTCTAGCAAAGATTGTTAAAAATCATGTATTAACATAAAAAAATTAATTAAAGCAAACAAAACTAAAATATATTAGGTTGAAATGTTCTAGTTATTCTACTTAACAGGAACTCAAGCTAAGTGTTTAAAGACTACATTGAAATAAAAGTGGAGAAAAACATAGTCTAACAGCAATAAAAACAAAAAACAAACTTCTACCCAAATCTCTTTTATTAAATTTGCTTTTTTTTTTTTTTTTTTTTGGAGACAGGGTCTCGCTTTGTAGTTCAGGCTGGCCCTGAGCTCACTATGTAGCCCAGGCAATCCTCGAGTTTACCAATCCTCCTGCCTCTGCCTCCCAAGTGCTGGAATTACAGGTGTGAGCCACCATGCCCGGTATTGTGGTATGTGGTACTGATTTCTAGTGGGCATGAGTCACCACGCCTGGTATTGCTGTATGTAGCTACTGGGGATCAAACTTGGGACCATGCACTTGCACTCAGATTTAACCACTGAGCTAAATCTCCAGCCTAAATTTGCTCTTTTAACTCAGTTAGCCACTTTTTAAAAATAATCCACTAATTTTAATCTCTTGGACCTGAAGTGTGTTTTACTGCCCAGGCCTCAAATAGAAAAAGGGTTAGACAGATGTATTGTACTAGATTCAAGATGATGTCTTGATTTATACTGAATTACCACATTAACAACCGATAGCTACTGCTCCACAACCTTCACTAACCCTCAACTCTATCCACTTAAAATCCTACATAAGAGAACAGTTTAGAGTGAATTTTGGATCTATGAATAAATGTATTCAAATACTACCATCTATGCAAAATGAAAAAGATCACAATACTAATTAAACAAGATCAACAGGCAAAAGTAAAGGTGATCATTGTTGACAGTGAATGTCAAAGAATTCTTAACATATAAATATAGGATAATACTTTCTCCATGATCATTTTTATTCTGTTTGATTATGCCTGTTCTTAGATCACAAAATCCCTCCAAATTCATGTTAAAATTTAATCCCACACTGGTGACACATAAGATGAGGCTGCTGGAGAAGTGATGAATTCATGAGAGCTCTGGACTCAGAAATAGTGTCACATCACAGGGCTGGAGGCAATAGATGAGGCCCTTTCCACC
>PVIC010030003.1:0-22310 GCA_004025085.1 Thryonomys swinderianus
GGGGAGGGGAGGGGAGGGGAGGGAAGGGAAGGGAAGGGAAGGGAGAGAAAAAAGAAAAGGAAAGGAAAAGAAAAGAAAAGAAAAAGGAAGAGAGAGGAGGGGAGGGGAGGACAGAGGTCCAGGGATTTAGTTCAAATGGTACTGTGCCTACCTTAGAAGCAAAAGAGATTTAAAGAACAAAGCAAGGATATCAGACCAGAGATTTAGCTCAGTGGTTCTGGAGCCTGCCTAACAAGCACAAGGTCCCTGGTTCCATCCCTAGTAACCACATACAACAAGACGGAGCACGGTGACTCATGCTCACCACCAATCAGTACCACATACCACAATGCTGGGTGTGGTGGCTCATGCCTGTAATCCCAGTACTCGGGAGGCAGAGGCAGGAGGATTGCTGAGTTCAAGGCTTTCCTGGGCTACATAGTGAGTTCAGGGCCAGCCTGAACTACACAGCGAGATCCCCGTCTCAAAACACAAAAGAAACAACAAAGCAAGGATATCCTCTCTCACCACTGCTACTCAACTTTAATATCAGAAACCTTCAGTCCAATATGGCAAGAAGAGAAATATACCTCAGAAAAAAAAAATGGAAAGGAAGAAATAAAATTGTCCCCATCCACAAATGGATAACACTTTTTTGTTCGTGTAGAGAAAAACTGTGAAGAGTTTACAAAAACTCCTGGAACTAATAAATAAGCCTTCCAAGATTATAGGGTGCAAGATAAACATGCAAAAATCAGGTGTATTTCTGTACACTCGCAGCACACAGTTGAATGGAAAGTCAGTGTCTTTTCTAGGATTCATGAAGCCACGGAGGGTCCCTGGAACCTGGAGACATTTGTTGTTACGGTTTATGTCCCCTTAAAGCCTCCTGAGATCATAGGCAGGGCTTCTGGAAGGTGATTGGATCCTGGGACTCCTACCTACCCTGCTGTTAGGCCTGGTGGGAGGAGGGGCCTCTGGGGGCGCGGCCTGAATGGCTCATCTCCCTCCCCCTTTGCTCGCTCCTTCCTCTTCCCCGCGCTTCCGCCAGATCTTCTCTGCCAGGCTTTGGAACCAGCCACCCGTGGACTGCAACCCTACAACTGTGAGCTGAGACAAACTTCTCCGTTTTTTAAATTTCTTTTTTTTTAAGTATTCTTTCTATTGATCTATTTTTTTGATACCAGGATCTGCACTTAGGAAGCAGGCGCTGGAACCACTGAGCTAAATACCCAGCCCCCGTTTTTCAAATTTCTGAGTGTCGGCTATTTTGTCCTAGCAAAGAGAAAGTAGCTCAGTCACAGTGTGAACACAGAGGACACAGACAGAAGCCGCCACAGAGCTCCCGGGCTGGGCCGGACCTGGCATGGACCAGCTTCAGGGTGAGAAGCACCAGGGCCACAGTCCGAGGGCGGCCTTCAATGCTCCCATCCCCATCCGATCCTCATGCTGCAGCCTGGGGATGGGAAGCACCAGCTCTGGAAACCACCCAGCGCCTTCTCTAAGGCGAGGCCACCACCGCTCCGGGGCCTGTCAGACTCCCCCAGGGCAGGAGGCATTTCCGTGTCTCCTCTAGCCTTCTGGTGTCCCCTAACGGGACAGAAAGAGCAACACTCACGGTGGTCACAGCAAGCTTTAAAAGCAGCCTCAGATACAACACAGGTATTGGAATTATCATATATTGAACTTAATCGTGATGAGTCCACCATGATTTTGCACACCTGTAATCCCTGAACTGGGGAGGTTGAGGCAGGAGGATTGCTGAGTTCAAGGGCAGTCTCACCTGCATAGTGAGGCTCTGTCTCAAATAAAAAATAAACAGATCAATAAATGGCAGATGTGGGCCGGAGGGTTAGCTCAGTGGTTCCGGCGCCTGCCTCGCAAGCGCAAGGTCCTGAGTTCGATCCCCGGTAACCACATATAATGCTGGGCGTGGAGACTCACGCCCACCAACGATCAACACCGCATACCACAATGCTGGACGTGGTGGCTCACGCCTGTAATCCCAGCACTCGGGAGGCAGAGACAGGAGGATTGCTGAGTTCGCGGCAGCTTGCCTGGGCACCATAGTGAGCTCAGGGCCAGCCTGAACTACAAAGCGAGACCCTGTCTCAAAAAGCAAAAATAAATAAATAAATAAATAAATGGCAGATGTGATGGTCCATGGTTGTAATGCCAGGTACTCAGGAGGCTGATACAGGAACCTCAAAAGTTTGAGATCAGCCTAGAAATTTAGTGAGATCTCATCTCAAAAATTTTTATAAAAGAACCAGGGCTGGGCCGGAGGGTTAGCTCAGTGGTTCCAGCGCCTGCCTCACAAGCGCAAGGTCCTGAGTTCGATCCCCAGTAACCACATACAATGCTGGGCGTGGAGACTCACGCCCACCAACAATCAATACCACATAGCACAGTGCCAGGCATGGTGGCTCACGCCTGTAATCCCAGCATTCGGGAGGCAGAGACAGGCGGATTGCTGAGTTCCAGGCTTGCCTGGGCTACATAGTGAGCTCAAAGCCAGCCTGAACTACAAAGCGAGACCCTGTCTCAAAAAACAAAACAAAACAAAACAAAAAAAAAGAACCAGGGATATAACTCAGTGCTTCTTGAGTTCAATACCCAGTAAGGAGGGAGAGGGGAGCACCTTGTGCTTAATATACTAAGAACCCTAATGAGAAATTCAATACACAAGAAGTGGGTAACATGAGTAGAGATGGAAATCCTAAGCATCAGAGGGAAACACCAGAGATTTAAAGACTGTAAATGGGAAGGATTGACTGCTGGGGCTCACAGTAGATGGACAGAGCCTGAGAAAGAATTTCTCACACCTTCAAGTCAGTGGAAACATCCTATGCTGAATGGCAAGGAGACCAAAAATGAGGGCCAGGGACAGAGCAGCTATGCAGAGGGTGGCGAGGAGGGACTGCTGTGCCCTCTTCAGGCACCGGTGCACCTGGGACCACCCCGCACTCATGATCATCCTTAGTGTAGATCAGGTGGGAACTCTTGTGTATATTTTCATTTTGGACAAATCTCCTGCATGATACTAAAAGACTAAAATACTAAAGACTAAAAACTCAAAATGAGGTCACTCATTCTCAAATTCCATGACACCAACTGAAACTAAACTGTTTCTGAACTCTTTTTTTTCTTTTTGAGACAGGGTCTCAGTTTGTAGTTCAGGCTGGCCCTGAGCTCACTATGTAGCCCAGGCAAGCCTCAAACTCAGCAATCCTCCTGCCTCAGCCTCCCGAGTGCATGAGCCACCACGCCTAGCACTGTGGTGAGTGGTACTGATTGCTGGTGGGCAAGAGTCACCACACCCAGTATTGTATGTGGTTACTGGGGATGGGGGGATGGGGGGATGGAACCAGGGACCTTGTGCTTACTAGGCAGGCACTGGAACCACTGAGCTAAATCTCTGGCCCCTCTTTTTTTTTTTTTTTTAAGAGTAAGAAATTTTACTAGGGAATAAGATGGCTTCTAGGAGACAGGAGGGGTCCCGAATGGGTTGCCTTCAGATCTGACTATGTACTCCAGACTGGCACTGAACTCATAGAGGCCCTCCTGCCTCAGACTACAGAGTGCTGGAATTAGGGCATGCATCACCATACCTGGCTCCTAATCTGAGTTTCTGAGATGAGAAATCAGGAGAGAGATAACAGCCAATTTGCCAAACAAACCCGTTTCAGTTAGCATGTTAAGGAAACACATCTCCCACCCGGCCTTTATTCTTACTGTTACAGCTTGTATCTAAATGTCTCCTGACATGCTCATAAGTGTGGCATTTTAGAGCTGGCTGAATGTGTGAGACTGTGATTAAAGGTATCCAGTCCTAAATTAGTCCACTGATTGTAATTAATATAGTTCTGGGTGTGGCTGAATGGATTTAATGAAGATAGAAACCCTACCCTGGGTGTGGGTGGCACCACCCAAAAGTTTCATAGGCCAGATGGAAAAGAAAGGTCGCTGCCTCCTCCCACTCCGTCTACCCTGCCATGGACTGTTTCTCCTCTGTGACATTCCTCTGCTGTGCCAGCCTTTCTTGGAGCCAGCTGACCATGGACTGAAACCTTTATAAACTGAGCTAAAATAAACTTCTCCTCTTTTAAATATAGGTGGGGATGGCTTCCAGTGCTTGAAAAAAAAAAAAAGGAAGAATGAAAGAATTTATTGTAGCTCCCTGTGTGGCAGCTGCCAGGTGTCAGGTATTTTGTCCCAGTGTTGAGAAAGTAACTGAGATGTGCCTTAAAGTGACCTAATAGTAACTGATCAGTTCTGTTTCTGCTGCCTGTCCCACCTTACAAGGAAAGGGACTTAAAGAGATCTGTCCCCTTTTGGTTTTCACATCTGCCTTTTCCAAGCCTTCTGTGCTATAAACCAACCTCTTCCACCTGTCTCTTTAGTATACTTATTCTGTTTTATATAACAAATATTGTCTGATTCTAGAATGAAAAATAAAACCAATTAAGACCTTTAAACTAAACCATTGTCATTGTGTCCTTTGATAGCAATAATTTGTGCATCAGGAAGCTCAGTAATTTCTCTGGGATGCTCTGAGGCTGTCGGGCAGAGCAGGTCTGTGGAAATTGGCTTTGATTAGCTTGGGACACTAAGAAAATTCTGTGATAAGAGGATTGATTGCCATCACATTTTTTAAATTGATGCCACAAAGTATTCGGCTCAGAACATGTGAAGGAAGAAAGAGGCAGAGGGGAGAGCTGGAGAGAATCCTAGGCTGGAAGTTTGAAAAATGCTACATGTTCTATTTTCCCTCTGATGAGTCACAATGCTTATTAATATATTAATCCTTTGAGAAACCCCACAGTATGAAAATCCATTTGTCTCTATTTAACCCAGAATTTCCCAAAGTCAGGTAAGTGTAGAATTTTTTTTTCAAGTAACAGGTCGATGATACCCAGTGTAGGACATGCTACAGTTTGGAAGCAGAACTTGGTGTCTGGAAATAGATGTGGCATACAGCAGTTGATGCTTTCTCTTCTGTGTTCTGTGCCAATCCAATTTCTCCCAAAGTTCAGAGCCAGTTTTTACACAAAATAGGCAGCTGTTTGGAGCCAGACGTGGTGGTACATGCCAGTCATCCCGGCATTCAGGAGGCTAAGGCAAGAGGACCACTGTGAGTTTGAGGCCAATCTAGGCTATGTGGTGAGTTCATTCCAGCCTATACTACATAGCAAGACCCTGTCTATTTCAAAAAGAGGAAAAAAGGAAGCTCCTGGCTTGCCTGAATTTCAGGGACAGAAGATAAAGACAATGATGGCAGTAATAAGAGCTAGCATGGACTCCACCCACACTATGGCAGGTATGGCTCCAAGCACTTTAAGTAGGTTAACTCGTTAGTTGTCATGGCAACCATATAAGGACAGATCCCATTACCCTCCTTTATCCTTGTGGAAACTGAGTCAGAGAGCTGTTTGTCCAAAGTCACAGGGATGTAGCTCAGCAGCACAGCAACTGCCTGGAAAGCTTGAGGTCCTGTGTTCGATCCCCAATACCAAAAAAAAAAAAAACAAAAGTCACAGGGCAAGTAAGTGTCCAAGTCAGGATTGAAACCAGAGCAGGGACGTTTTAAATGTATTCTTTTCCCACTGAAATTTTGATAATTTTAGTCTCTAAAATAAACAGACAACAGGCAGACAAAAGGAAAGAAGTACACAGGTTTTATTGCATGGGCAAGCAGGACTGCTACATACCTCCAAGGGCTTCTGGGAGGAAGGGAGGTGGCACAGGCTGTGGAAGGTTGGGGACAGGAAGTACCCAGTGGCCTGCACCTATGCTAATCTCTGTTCATGCCAGGTGGTGGCCACCATCCTGTCTTCCTATGAAAATTCTCCCCTAGGGAGACAAGGCCGGGAGCATCAGGCAGAAATACCTTTCGCTGTCGCTGCTGCTTGCTAAGGTAGACAGACATCAAGGTCCTGTCAGTGAGAGGGGGTGTGGCCTTGTGGCAAGTATTTGCCTAATATATGTAAGACCCTTAGCTTCCTTCCGCAGTGTGGAAAAGAAAAAAAGCAAGAAAGATGGAGAACATTTATCGAAGTCTTGCTGTGTAGCAGCTGCCAGCCTATGTTCTTTTTAGGTACCACTCCACTGAGTCTTATGAAGTAGGTATCACTGCAGCCTGGCTTTACACATGAGGGAAAGGGGCATGGAAAAGTTAAACTCTCTTGTTCAAGAGTATCCAGCTATTAAATCATGGGCATAATGGTGCATGCCTGCAATCCCAGCACTTGGGAGGCTGAGGCAGGAGGATCACTGAGTTCAAGGCCAGCCTGAACTACACAATGAGATCCTTGTCAAAAAACAAAACAAAAAATCCTGGGGTCTGGATTCAAAGTCGGGTGACTCCTCAGAGACCTGGTGAGATACTAAAGATGCGTTAGAATTCTCTAGACCTGGCCAGGCTGGGACACATGGACCAGGTGAGCATGGGCCAAGGGGATGGGGCGATCAGACACCCTCCTGGCCTCCGGCAGGTGCACTGCACATTGACTCCAGGGTAAGAGCCGCGGGGCGGAGGGAGGGTCAAATCATTTCTCTGCCCTTTTAAACACTGTTTAAGGGAAAAGGAAGGCATACAAGGTATTTAAAAAGTTATTTTTAAATGTTATAGACATTTTCTAGGGCTTTTAAAAAATTAGGTGATTCTTTTCCTATTGAAACCGGGTCTGGCAAGGTCATTGTTAATGAGTAAGAGGGAACTGCGAGGTAAAGGAGAAGAACAGGCCCAACATTTGCTCAAATCAAACCGCATTTATCTTGAAATGGTCCCTAACATTTTGATGTTGTCGGCATGAGCATTCCCACAGAGCCCTAAAGTGATTACAGAGAAGTTCAGGCTCTTTAATAGCTTCCAACTAGCAGGGCCCATCATTGAAAAGGGAGCAGGGAGGCTTCTGCTGCCGAATACAAATGTGAGCTGGGGCCAGAGGCAGAGTGCACCCAGGAGCCGGAACTTTCCAGATGGTGGATCTGCGTTACCGGAGGAGCCAGTCTGTGCAAATGGAAATGACTGATAATTAGTTGTGAACGCCCATACGGGGGGAACATGGAGAACATCACAGAGCCTTTATTTATAGCAATGCTGAACCCTACGGGTGGCTGTGTGAATCAGTGTTGTCTTTTGCAGAGAAATTTAGCAATGTGATGACTCTTTGACCCAGGACTTACTTGAGTGTACAGCAATTCTTGCACACGCACAAAGGAATACATATATGTATGTCCTATATGTGTGTGTAGCATTAGGTGCACATGTGAAAATGAAGGCTAGGGCTGGGGTACAGCTTGGAGGAGAACTCTTGCTTAGCTTGTGAGGCCTGGGTTCATCCCACAGAAAAATGGAGAAGAGAAGAAGGGGGGGTGAAGAGGAGGTGTGGGAGGTGGAGAAGGATAAGAAAGGATCCACCTAGAAATAATTTGTATCCATCAACATGAAAATGTTTAAATGATTTATGGCACATCTATATTTTAGGAAATTTTGCTCTGATAAAAAGAATGAGATAGCCGGGTGTGGTGGCTCATGCCTATAATCCCAGAACTCAGGAGGCAGAGGCAGGAGGATTACTGAGTTCGAGGCTAACCTGGGCTACATAGAGAGCTCAGGGCCAGCCTGAACTACAAAGCAAGACCCTGTCTGAAAAAAAAAAAGAATAAGATAGAAACGTGAAGGTGTCCAGAATATGGGCTGGGGGGGGGAGGGTGCCTCAGTGATAAGTGTTTGGTATGCACAAGACCCTAAGTTCAAGCTTCAACACTGAAAAAAAAAAATTCCTCATAACCTAACTGGGGGGAGAAGCAAATTGCAGAATAGTAGCTATCATATGATTGATTCTATTTTAAAATGTTGCTAATGTTAATATATTCATTAAAAATATCTGGAGGACTGTGTATCAAAGATCAGCCAGGACTACCTCTGGAGGATGATATGCATATTTTGTAATGTTTACCTTTTTATAAGCATGAGTTCCTTTTGAAAATAGGGGGAATAAAGAGTTGAAATTGTTCCTCAGGAAGAAAAAGGATTACATGGGCCGGGGAGGTAGCTCAGCATTCTGCGCCTGGCTGGCAAGCACAAGGTCCTGGCAGAATGTCATCTATTTTCTTTCCATCCCTCAAACCTGGCTGCAACGCCAGCATGGTGGTCATCATGTCCTCCACAGCCTGTCCACCACACACCACACAGGACTGAGGAACGTTCCCTCCCTGGAGGGACATCTGTTCCCTCACAGCGCTGGGTGCCAAGTTCATTATCCATATTATATTCTATATACTTATGTCTCCTCCATAGACCTGCGGCTCATAAAGGGAACAACTCTGATCTTTCATGACAAAGTCCTCAACACCTACAGGGGAGTGAAGTGTTCCATGAATGAATACCCTCAGCCTTAGCCTTCTTTTCTCTCCCCTTTCTCATCCTTTCCTCCCTCCCTCATTCCCTCTGTCCTTATCTCTCTCCCCTGCCCCTCCCTCTATTTTTTGTTTTTTGTTTATTTGTTTTCGTTTGTAGTTTTGTTTTTTTTGCTTTGGAGACAGGGTCTCGCTTTGTAGTTCAGGCTGGCCCTGAGCTCACTATGGTGCCCAGGCAAGCCGCCGCGAACTCAGCAATCCTCCTGTCTCTGCCTCCCGAGTGCTGGGATGGCAGGCGTGAGCCACCACGTCCGGCATTGTGGTATGCGGTGTTGACTGCTGGTGGGTGTGTCTCCACGCCCAGCCTTATATGTGGTAACCGGGGATCGAACTCAGGACCTTGCACTTGCGAGGTAGGTGCCGGAACCACTGAGCTAACCCTCTGGCCCTCGTTTGTGGTTTTTGAGACAGTGTCTCACTTTGTAATTCAGGCTGGCCCTGAGCTCATTATGTAGCCCAGGCAAGCTTCAAACTCACAGCAATCCTCCTGCCTCTGCCTTTATGAGTGCTGGGATTACAGGCATGAGCCACCATGCCGGGCATTGTGGTGTGTGGTTTCCGGGAATCGAATACACACACACACACACACACACACATTGTGGTGTGTGGTTTCCGGGAATCGAACACACGCACACGCATACACACACACACTGTCTAACCCCGTCGCCCAAACTGGCCTCCAACTCCTGGACTGAAACCCCCTATCTACGCCAACTCGCAGCCTTGGGCCTGCAGGACACTCCTCCTACCACCAGGGGCCACTGCGAAGCCCTAGAGCTCATGCACCCCGGCGAGCGTCGACTCTGTGCGCGCGAGAGCGTGCGTGCGGGAGGCGGGGCCGGAGGCGGAAGCGCAGCCGATGTAGCCACCGCCCCCGAGCCCGACGCTGTGCGTGTCTTCCGGGCCCAAGCTGCCGTCGGTCCTGGTGGCTTCTTCGGGTCTATTCCCCGGTCTGGGCCGGTCCTCAGCCCCAGTCTCCCCGTCCTTACCCCGCTCTCGCCGCCCTATGGCTCTGCAGAGCTCAGGCGTGGCCTTCCGCAGGATCCTGTCTCACTTCCCCGAGGAGCTGAGCCTGGCTTTCGCCTACGGCTCCGGGGTGTACCGCCAGGCCGGGCCCAATTCAGACCAGAAGGTGAGCCCGGCCCCGGAGCTGGACCTTCCTTGTCGAGCGGCGTGTCCTCCGAGTCCCCTCATGCCCACGCGTCACCGCCCAGAGCGCGTCCAAGTGTAACAACAACTCTGTTCAAGTTCCAACCCGCAGTGCAGGGGATGGAACCCAGGGCCTTGACACTGAGTTAATTCCCGACCCCTCTTTATTTTTGTTTTTGAGACAGGGTTTGCCCAGCCAGGGCTCGGACTTGAGGTCTTCCTACCTCAGCCTACCAGAGACTGGGATTACACTTGTGTGCCACCACATCTGACTTCCAAAACTTAAGTGTCCCGGAAAGTTTTCCTTTGAGCACACCCGGAAATCCTCCAAGAAGAGAGCCTTCTTTTCATTCGTTCTCATTTCCCTACATTTAAATTAACGGTTCTTGTGTATTCCAACACTGAAATCTCCCAACTCAGTCCAAAGCCTCGGCACTTTAGCTGGGTGCCTTTTCATTCCGCGCCTGCCTGGAGTCCTGGGGTGGCTTTCTACAAGATTTCCTCCCCGCTTAATCCCTGCTGTCTCCGCTCAGCACACTCCTGCGGGGGGGGGGGGTCCCACCCAGGCTAGTGCAGATCCACTGCATAAGTTCTTTTCTAGCAATGGCACACTGCGGCTCCCCGCCCACTGGAGCCCACAGGGTAGGTACTGCATGGTGCTTACCCAAGTACTTCCACCCATACCTTCTTCACGTACATTTATCGCCAGGAAATTTGCTCTTTTGTGTTCTCTGTATCATTTATCCATTCTGAGGGAAGTTACTCCCTTATGCATTTTTCCTCCAATTCACTTTAGTAAGACATTGTGTCAGCTGCCCAGTAGACTCCATGCTTATTCACACTAGGACCTAGCAGAGTCCAAGCTACTGTGTGAATGCTTAGTGAGTAACTTAATTCCCTTTACCAACTAGAGTTTGTCAGAGAGAGTTAATTTGATCCTGAAGCCGCGTGCAGCACTTTTCCCACAAGTAGCTGAAAGGCATTGTAGTGCAAGGCCCAGCACACAGGATTTGGGCCCACCCTTCTTAGGGCTGCCACTCGTTGGCTCTATCCAAGTGCTTTCCCTACACTTTGGTTTCCTTTCCTATAAGATAGGGTTGACAGTAGACCTGCCCTGCAGGATCTTTTTGGAGATGGAATGAGTTACTGTATATATTTCTGCAAAGCATTTAGACAATTCTGGCACGATTCACGTAAAGGGATGTCAGTTTTGAGATGAAAGTTCTGGTTGGCCCCAGAGGGCAAGCCTCGATCTTCTGTTACCCTAGTAGCAGAGTATTTCGCTGCTCTTCTCAGAGGTAATCCTGACCTTATTCCCTGCAGAATGCCATGCTGGACTTTGTGTTCACAGTAGATGACCCTGTTGCATGGCATTCAAAGAACCTGAAGAAGAATTGGAGCCACTATTCTTTCCTGAAACTTTTGGGGCCCAAGATGATCTCCTCTGTTCAGAATAACTATGGCGCTGGAGTTTACTACAACCCACTGATCCTGTGTGATGGGAGGGTAAGTGACTGGCTCTTCGTCTTAATTTGGGCTGATGTTCTACCCTTCAGTGGTAAAATAATGGAGGAATATATGTGTCTGTGAAGGCAGGAAACAGTTGGTTGGATGTCTGGAACCCTGGACAGGGCAAGAGGTGAGCCCTTGCCTCCCCCTTGACTGTGATTACAGTTTGAGAAGGTGGATGGATGTGACTGACTTTATTTTTTGGTCTTTCACCAAGTGGTTCCCAAATTGTAACCTGTTGGACACACAGACTACAAGGTCCCTACCCCAGAGTTTCTTATTTACTGTAGTGGGCTGGAGGATTTGGTTTTCTGGTTTTTGGTTTTGTTTCTTTGAGACAGGGTCTTGCTATGTAGTTGAAGCTAGCTTTGAACTCATTATGTAGTATAAACTGGCCTCCAACTCATTGTGATCTTCCTGCCTCAGCCTCCTAAATCCTGGGACTATAGGCATGTGCCACCACACCCTGCCCTCTGTGATTAATATTATGCTGTTTATCTCAAGTAATTTTCAATCAACATTACAAGCTCCAGTAGGCAAATGTTTGGACATAATTATATGTCACCAGGGTTCTGTGTTTTATTTTTTACTCCTTAGCTACTTTGTAGGTACTTACATCCTAAGAAGGCTTTTTTCTTTTCTTTTCTTTTTCTTTTAAGACAGGGTCTTGCTTTGTAGTTCAGGCTGGCCCTGAACTCACTATGTAGCTCAGGCAAGCCTTGAACTCAGCAATCCCCCTGTCTCTGCCTCCTGAGTGCTGGGATTACAAGCATGAGCCACCATGCCCAGCACTGTGGTATGTGGTACTGATTGCTGGTGGCATGAGTCACCATGCCCGGTATTGTTGTATGTGGTTACTGGGGATTGAACTAGGGACCTTGCGCTTGCTAGGCAGGCGCCAGGACCACTGAACTAAATTTCTGGTCCCTAAGGAAGCTATTTTGATGCTGCAGTTTAGCAAAGTGGGTCTGAAGACATCTGTTTACATAAATGCAAATTTGTAACCTGGGAAATTATTTTCAGGGTTTATGTCAATTGTTAGGGAAATGAACTTGAGCTTGAACTGGTGGGCTCAAGCAGTTCTCTTACCTCAGCCTCCCAAGTAGCTGGGACCACAGAGGCCTGGAACTGTGCCCAGCCCAAGGACCTAGTTTAACTCTGCTGTTTTTGGTGCTTGGTTTTTGTTGGTTTTGATTTTTTGAGACAGGTTCTTGCTATGTATTTCAGGCTACCCTTGCACTCACTGTGTAGCCCAGGCTGGCTTCAAACTCACAGCAACCTCCTGTCTCAGCCTCCTGAGCACTGGCACACAGCACTGAGTAGTTGTGGAAATCAAGATGCTGCTTTGGTCAGGAATTTGATGTTAGTTACTTTTCTCATTGCTTAAAAAAAAAAAAAAAAAAAAAAAACCTGGTACCTAAAGTTAAAAAGGAAAGATTTATTTAGCTCACAGTTTGTAGAAGTTTCAGTCTATAACTGTCTGGCTCCAAAGCATGGTGGCATGTGGCAGAGGGACAACAGTTCATGGCAGACTGAAGTACCAAAGTAACAAGGCACCGTAACAGCATCTTTCTGCCCCTTATATATTATTCAGACTACTTAGGATGGGTAGCACTCAAGTCCTTAATCCTGAAGCCCTCAAGTCTAGCCCCACCATGAGTCAGTCACACATTCTAGATTCAGCCACCTCTGAAAACGGATGAGGCTTTGGGTGACATCTATATACATGCCATGACAGTGTCCTCGTGTCTTGTTCTTGTGTAAACAGCAGCCTGGGATTTTTCCTTTTTTCATGCCTGTTTTCCTCCCTCTTCAGCTTGTCAAGTACGGGGTGATTAGCACCAGTACCCTGATTGAAGACCTGCTTGGCTGGAACAACTTATACGTCGCTGGCCGCCTCCAGAAACCAGTGAGTCAGTGCACCTGCTTTCTGGTGGCCACTGCCACAGAGCCTCTTGTCCCCAAACCCTGGTCTGGTAACTGCCCTGAATGAGACTCAGTGGAAATGAGTGTCCTGTTCTCATCCCCAGAATCCATCAGCAGACAGTGCTGTGTGATACTGCGATACAATGGAAGTGTGTACATCCTCCCCTGTTTCCTGATGCACAACTCCTAAACCCTCAGCATTCTCTGTGGGCTGACAGGTTCCTTTGGCCACACCTGTGGTCACTCCCCAGGAACCGACTTAGGCCTCGATAATGCACTACCCTAAAATGACAGGGCTCAGAGGTTTCTGTGCCAGAGAGCTTAGCACCCTGCTCCTGACTACCAGAGCCTGGTGCTGATTGGTCCACTGTTTTCCTAAGTGTGGGGAGCCTTTCTGGCAAGTGAGTACCTAGAGAGAGGGGCTATGGGAACCCTGTTGATAGTCATGCAGCCAGGAAGGCCGTCATGTGGATTGAGCTGTGTTACCTGTGGGGTTGAAGGGCACTGCCACAGGGGTGTGTCTACCTTGCATGCGATCAGAGCACACACAGAGGCCTTGTGAGGAAGGGGGACCAATGGTGAGGGAAACCCCACTCACTTGGCTTCACGAGGTGCTGGGTGAGACGAGTCCCCGTCCCCACACTCACACGCTCCCCAGTGATGTCCCCAGGCTGGAGGAGGGTGACACAGATGCTAGGGTGCTGTCAGCATTCCCAGGCCACCTTCCTGGAGCCCCTATGCCATGGTGACGGTGGCACACAAAGCAGCTGGGATTCACCTGGGCCGTCCTTCCCGTCTAGCCCCTTAGAACACTCCTTCGGGAGCCTGGAGAGCAGCTGTCCCTGGATTGGACAGGAACAAACGGGGCAGAGATGGGAGGGCACCGGAACTTTCAGTGAGTGTTTGCCTGTCATACCTCCTGTCCTCTGTGCGTCCTGAGAGAGGCTGTCTTCTTGGTGTGGGTGCTACATTAGGGCCTTACAGTGCTGATCTCACTTCCCAAGGGGAACCCAGTGCAGCATCAGAGAATCTCAGACTCCAGAGAGCATGCGGGTTCCTCTCAGGTGTCCCCGTGACTGTGACAGCTGGCTGCTATTTCACAGCAATGGGGAAAACTAAAGATACACACAACCTTAGTTTGCTCAGCTTGTGTCAGAAAAACCTCATTATTGCTGTGTGGGGCTGTCAGGATTCCCTTGCCTTGCAGTTTAGAGGGAAAAGCACGCCCAAGATGGCTTTGTTGTGGGGCCTGCTTTGGGCCATAGGACAGAGGTTCCCAGGCAGTAAAGTCCCGGTACACAGAATTCAGTACGGGTGTAAATAGAAATAGAGCCAAGATCACTGCTGGCCCATAGCTGCTGCTGTGCAGGCCACTGGGCTGGCTGAGGGTGCAGAGGCGGCTGGCCAGGTGGGATACAGCTGACGCCTAGGAGGCTGGGCTGTTAAGAGTAAAAACAGGTCATGTGTTCCACAGCTCTGCATCTCTCCTCTAGGCTTCCTGTGTCCCAAGTGAATCTCCCCAGCTTGAACTGGTGACAAGGCACACCTGAACTCCAAATTGAGGCTGGAAAGCTGAGCATGGTGGTACTTCCCTGTAATCCCACCATTTGGGAGGTTGAGGCAGGAGGCTTACCATGAGTTCAAGGCCAGCCTAGATTACATGATGAAACCTGGCCTCAAAAAAAAAAAGGAGGGCCGGAGGGTTAGCTCAGTGGTTCCAGCGCCTGCCTCACAAGGGCAAGGTCCTGAGTTTGATTCCCCGGTAACCACATATAATGCTGGGCGTGGAGACACGCCCACCAACAATCAACACCCCATACTACAATGCCAGACGTGGTGGCTCATGCCTGTAATCCCAGCACTTGGGAGGCAGGGACAGGAAGATTGCTGAGTTCGCGGCAGCTTGCCTGGGCACCATAGTGAGCTCAGGGCCAGCCTGAACTACAAAGAGAGACCCTGTCTCAAAAAAAAAAAAAAAAGGAAAAATATTTGAAGCTGGAGATATGGCCTGGTAATAAACACATGCCTAACATAAGCAAGGCTCTGGTTTCACCAGCATGCAAAATATTGTAGCTCATTACAGTGTCTGGAAACATGTATATGCATTTGTAGGTTTATCAAGCTGTGCTCTTCCAATGTGTTGTTTTGCTGTTTAAATGTTCACTTCATTAAAAGCTTTTCTTTTCGGGCCGGAGGGTTAGCTCAGTGGTTCCGGCGCCTGCCTTGCAAGCGCAAGGACCTGAGTTCGATCCCCGGTTACCACATATAATGCTGGGCGTGGTGGCTCACGCCTGTAATCCCAGCACTCGGGAGGCATAGACGGGAGGATTGCTGAGTTCGCGGCGGCTTGCCTGGGCACCATAGTGAGCTCAGGGCCAGCCTGAACTACAAAGCGAGACCCTGTCTCCAAAAAAGCAAAAAAAAAAAAAAAGCTTTTCTTTTCTTTTATGTGCTCCACCATACTGGCTACAAGGTTTTCTTAAATTTACAAAATGTGTAAGTTGTTAGGAAGGGAAATTAGGTGAATTAGAAGCCTTAGGTCATATTTATTTCTGCCACTTATTGACTTGATATGAATTTGGCCAATGGACTTTCCCTTCCTCTGTGGCCTTGTCGGTAGAATGGGAATAGAATGCTTACCCTGTCTGTGCTACAAAAGCATTGACACCTGGCAGAGAGTGGTGGCACTAGAAAGAACACAGATTAGAAAATGACAGACCCAGGGTCAGAACACCAGTTCTCCCTGTCCTAGGCTGTGGCCTGTTCCCTGCATCGTCCATACCTTGGGACGCTCTTGCTAGTGTGACGATCTGAGAAGCCCACAAAGACACCGAGAACAGTGTTAAGTTGAATTGAATTTTCCAAAAATTTTAGAAACCTAAAATGCCATGAAATCTTAAAAGGTCAGCTCCAGGGCCGGAGGGTTAGCTCAGTGGTTCCGGTGCCTGCCTCGCAAGCGCAAGGTCTGAGTTCAGTCCCCAGTAACCACATACAATGCTGGGTGTGGAGACTCACACCCACCAGCAATCAATACCACGTACCACATACCACAGTGCCGGGTGTGGTGGCTCACGCCTGTCATCCCAGCACTCGCAGAGACAGGAGGATTGCTGAGTTCGAGGCTTGCCTGGACTACATAGTGAGCTCAGAGCCAGCCTGAACTACAAAGCGAGACCCTGTCTCAAAAAAAAAAAAATGTCAGCTCCAAAAATTACCTGAGGTTTTTTTGTTTCTTGGTTTGGATTTTTTGGTGGTGGTGTGCATTTTTTCCTTTTATGTTTGTTTGTTTGTTTGAGGATGTTTGGTCCTGGGTGTGGAGCCTAACACTTATTTATACCCCACCCTAGACTTCAGATTTATCTAACATTATTCCTATTGTAGACAATATTATGTATGGATCAGGTATATTCATATTTGATAAAACCAAGCCCTTCTCAGTTAACTTCAAAAAGAAAATATTACTGATGTTTATTAAGCTTCTAGAGGAGAAAATTAGGCGAGGAACTGTGGCATAATTCAGTGAGACAACACATGTTTAGTGTGTGTGAGACCCTCAGCTCAATCCTCGACACCAAACAAAACAGAAAATAAAAACCAGATAATCTTTCCAAACAGCTAAAAGCCATACCTGACTCTTCCTACTCCTGGTCCTGCTTGCCCGCTCCCGGGCCTCCCTCAGAGTCTGGCTGCTTTTACCTCTAGGTGGCAGCAGACATCAATGAAACAAGCCAACATGATGAAAAGGGTTGGGTGGCCTTTTCCTTTCTTCTCTGTTTCTCTTTTTTTTCTTTTACAAGTACAGGGGATTGAACCAGAATGGTGCATGTGCCAGGCAAGTCAGTGCTGTCCCACCGGGCTGTGCCTAGGACCTTTCTATTTTGGGTTTTAGACAGTGTCTTGCTCAGTTGCCCAAGTCAGCCCAGAACTTGTGAACCTCCTACTTCATCCTCCCTGTAGTTGGGATTGCAAGTGTGCACTGCCAAGCCCAGCTTGGGTGGGAGCATTTTCCAAGAAAAAATAGGTAGCTGTCTTAAGAAGGAATAATGACAAATGAGTTTGAATTGGTTTTTTTGTTGTTGTTGTTCTAAAAGAAGTTCCATTGTCTGAAGCTCCAGAATTGGTCTGCATCTTGCAAACTCAAATATGTCAGTCACTAGCAAGTTAAGTCTTTAAAAGGAGTTATGAGGCATTAAAATGGTTAAAAAGAAAGGTATTTCTGGGAAAAGTGAGTACAATTAAATTCTATCATACTTTACTGTCTGCTTACCCCATGATTGAGAAAATGCCCCAGTTTATGTCTAGGACTGTCCTAATTCTTGAGTCAGTTAGTGTGGGGGGGTGTATATACACACACGTATGCATAGTGCTGGCAGGTCACCACTGAGCAATAGCCCAAGCCTTACAAATGCTTTTTGAGTAAGGAACCATGGAATTTAAAATATTTAATAGAACAAGATGGGCAATCCTGTGTAAGTAAAAAAAAAAGCTCTAAAGTAATAACTTTGAATTTCTGTGTTTCCGTTGTTCTGTGTGTATAGATTTTGCTTGTGTCTATAGTTTTAGTTTAGTTGTATTTTTCTTAGATTGGGAATGTCACTGTTTGTCACAGGCTGATCTCCAGCTGCTGGGCTTGAGCAGTCCTCTTGCCTGAACCCCACAGCTGCTGAGACTGGACTTGGTTGAGTCTTAAAAGCATGCACACGCGCACGCACACACACACACACACACACACACTCTCTCTCTCTCTCTCTCTCTCTCTCTCTCTCTCTGTACCAGGGATCAAACTCAGGACCTTGCCCTTGGAAGGTTAAAAGCATTTTAATGTATTCTTTGCAGTATATTGCTAGTCATTCATCTTTATTTTTTGTAACATCTTTATGAAGCTACAGTCATATAATTCAGTCATTTAAAGAATATAATTCTGAAAAAAAAAGAATATAATTCTGTTGTTTAGTACTTTTGCAATTGTGTAACTGTTCTGGGATTGTAGTTTTAATCATTTTTGTTTTATAGTTAGACAGATCCCAGTGGTACAGCATACCCAGATGGCAACTGAGAAGCCTCCCTTCCTAGTCTGAGCCGTGCCCAGCTACCTGCCGACTCTGGGCTCCAGCCTTCACAGTGCAGAGCTGGCCTGTTCTCTTCACTACTGAAAAGACACGCAGTCTTTTCTCTGTGCTGCTGGGGAATAAAAAAGGAAGGTAGGAACCACATCCTGGCTCTGTTCGGTTTCTTCTTCATCCCCCAGAGCGCTGTTAGGCACAGTGAGCCTCCTGGCTTTTTAGACACGAGGGTTCTGGGGAGCAGTTGGGTACCTCACAGTGATGCGTGGTTGTGTTCTTTGTGACAGAGACTGCTGTTTGCAATTCGAGTAGTCTGTCCCTGCCACCATCTGTGTGTGGCTCTATTTCAGCCTCACAAATCTCTCCTTTGGCGATCCCTTCAAGCCCTACCCTCCCTTCCTCTCCACCCAGACTTGCACCCTGGCATGGCACGAGTGTTGTCTGTGCCCTTTGGGCTGGGCCTTCCCAGCAGGGCATAAATAGCTATTCACAGACCCGGGCCTTGCTTCCCTTCCCAGGCTGCTCTGGCAGCCCCTGGCCGCATACCATCTTCACCCTCCGCATACAAATCACAGTGCTCTGAGACACGCCCAGCCCATCTCACTTTGGAGAGCCACACCTCGGGGTGGAGCCTTCCCACTAATACTTTTCCCTTGAGGAGGGGACTCTGGAAATGATTCTTTCTTAACAGCCCACTTTCTGACAGCCTACGGGGAACAACCCTCTCTGAAAACAAGTGGGATTTGGCAACGGAGGAAAATTCTCCCAAACTGATTCTTCTCTCTGTGTCTTTGAAGTATTAGCATTTCAGAATAACTTCTGATGTCACTGGGTTTAAAGCCATGGAGAATTAAAGGAGGGAGAGGAGGGAGATAGGGAGGAGTTGTGGGGCTGTGGAGAAGGACTTGGTGACTAAGGGTGATGAGATGGAGGTCACAGAGGCATCACAGAGGACAGGACCCTGGTCCATAGTGCCACTGCTTCTCTTGAGGAAACCTTCTAACCTCCTGACCTTCAGTTTCTCCATCAGTAAAACGAGGAAGTTGGGCTCCTAGATCAATTATTGCATACGGAATACAAGGCTTTGGAAAGATAGTCAAGGAATAAATGCAAGACTTATTATAGGACCTTAAAATTGGGGGCTTGAGTGTGGACCAGTGGTAGAGCGCTTACTTGGTACATGCAAGGCCCTGGGTTCAATCCCTAGCACTTCAAAAAAGAAAATGTTTTCACTGGACATGGTGGCTCATGCCTGTAATCCTACCTCAGGAGGCAGAGGTAGGAGGATTGCTGAGTTCGAGGCTTGCCTGAGGTACATAGTGAGCTCAGGGCCAGCCTGAACTGCAAAGCAAGACCCTGTCTCAAAAAAAAGAAAGAAAAAGATTTTTTCTTTTTGCTATAATCATCTGTCGAGAAAAAAATTAAGCCAGGCATGAACCACACAAGAAAAATAAAGAGGAAAAAACCTAACCAGGCATGGTTGTTCATGCTGCAATCCTAGCACTCAGGAGGCTCAGGCAGGAGGATCGCCATGAGTTGGAGTCCAGCCTGGGCTACATAGTGAGTTCAAGGCCATTCTGAACTACACAGTAAGATCCTGTCTCAAAAAGAAAAAAAGAAGTTAATCAGGTCAGTTGTACACCTGTAGTCCCAGCATTCAGGAGACTGAGGCAGGAGAATCACCATAAGTTCAAGGCCACACTGGGCTACAGTGTGATTTTAAGCCCAGCCTGGAATATATATATAAAAGACCCTGCCTCAAGAACAAAACAAAACAAACAACCAAAAAACAAAAGAAGTTAATCAGGATGCATCCATAACTGATTTCATGAGACTGACTCAGGATACTGAGGAGTTGGTTTGCAGAGTGTTAGGCTGTTTCTGTGCCGTTTGCTATCAGTTCACCAGGCATCTTCAGGAGGCTGGGCTGCTGTGCGCCCCACAGTTTTGCTCTGACAGCTGAGAGCCCTAAACTCACAGGTGGGGGAGGCTTTGCTGAGGTGGGTGAGTGGGGAGACTGAGTACATGACTGACCAGCCAGAAGTGAGGCCCACATGTTACAAGTGTTCCCACAGAAAGAAAGAACACAGGTAAAGGCAGAATTAGGATGGTGAGCTTGGTTTAGAAATCAGTTCTGCATCTTACTCTACCATTTCCTGTTGTTAATAAAAAGAGAAAAGCTCTACCTTGGGATAACATCATTCTCTTTCCTTGCTTTTTTTGAATTTTCATTTTGGAGACATCATGTCTCTTCTGTGCCATCTTACAGTGGACCCTTGACTTATGAAGTCAACTTATTCCTGAGAGCCAGTTGTAACTCAGGTTGGTAAGGTGCCTTTAAAGTTTCCCTCCCATATAATTTTAGCCCACCCTTTTTTCAGGCAGATCTGTGTCTTTAGACAGAGAATGGCCTGGGATTTCTCACTTAAACCCACACAGGAAAAGATGTTGTAATGTTCCTTCAGACCTCTTAAGGGTTAGATCTGTATCTGAGACCATCTGGAAGCACAAGCGGCCAGCATTCAGGTCATAACGTAAGACTTTGTAAGTTAAAGTTAAACTTGCGGTCATAACCCAAGTTGTTCGTATGTCAGGACAGTCGTATCTTGAGAGCCCACTGATTTTTGTCATAAGTCACATGTATTTGACAAAAGACACCTTAGGCCCTGTTTCCTGGAAGGAGGCAGATTTAGTGCCCACACCCCACGGCTGAGAGGAGAGACGCGCTGCAGACAGGAAGCTCTACGGCGGCCAGGCCCTCTCTTCTGTGGACCACATCAGTCAGAAGCAACAGTAGTGAGAAGGTTCCGGTGAGGTGTACGTCTGTGTCCCTGCTGTGAAGAGCTCTCCCTGGAGCATCTGAGTGTGACCTGAGGAACTTGCTGGCAGAGCACCCTCCACACAGAGAAACCCACCTGGGACGCTTGCTCCAGCAGGGGCTGTGTGCAGAGCACACTGCATCTTCCTGTTGACGGAGTTGTGCATATCTCCACAGAGCTGAGAGAGATGGAGCTGAGACATGAATTGAGCACGAGCTTGAAAACAGCGATTCTCAGAATGGACTGGAGCTCTTCGGGTTTTACTGGACTTAGGGAGAGTCGAAGAGCAGTTTTTGCTGGATATTGAGAAGAAAAATTCCTACTGAATAACACAATCAGTTATATACTGGGCACATCATGTTTATTGTATTTAGTCTTTGTATTATTGGCTGAAAATCTGTTTATCCCTATTTTATAGATGAGGACCTGAGGCCTGAGGGTCAAGTAATTTGACCAAATTCACAGCACAACTGGAGTACTGAGCTCGAGCCCAGTTCTGTCTTTCAAACCCTCATTTTTTTGTATTATCTTATTCTCTTTTATTCTGAGGCAAGTTCAAAATCAGTGTATCTAAAAATCATGAAATAGAGCATGAACCACCCAGCTTATATGTGGGCAAGAAGAGAGATCAATTCTAACTAAAGAGTTAAAACACCTTCTTCCACTAGAAAATCAAATGAAGAACAATGGAAGAAATATGCAATTTAAAAATACTAAAGTTCCCAAAAGACTTCTCAAAGCCTGTAGTGCCAGGTGTGGTGGTGCATACCTGTAATCCCAGCTCTAGGAGGCTGAGGCAGGAAGATTGCTATGAGTTTGACTCAGCCTGGGCTACATAGTTGAATTGCATAATCAGACCTTGCCTCAAAAAAAAAAAAAATTAAAGCTTGTGGTGAGTTTCCTCACTAAATGAAATATTAATGTTTTCTGTAGCACTGTGATCCTTTCCTGTGTCTTAGTTTCTCTGACTTTGACCTAAGATGGAAGATTCTGGGTTACTTATTAGAATAGTAAGTATTTCGCATCAACTGAACTGATACTCCGGGTCTGCAGCAGTGGGTGTTTGTGACAGTTCCAGGGCACACGTAAAGCAGGGCAGTGGGGCAGGAGGGCCTGGGCTCTGAGGCCTGCCTGCCAGTCTCAAAAGGAGAGTGCTGGCTGCAGCTCACCAGCTTCCACCCCCAGTACAGCAAAAACTAGACGAACTCACATCTGAGCTCCGTTTCTGGGCTTTTTTCCTGACCATCCTGCTTTTTCCAGGTGAAAATTGTCACGATGAGTGAGGACGCCACCCTCCGATGGGCCCTGGATAAAAACCTGAGGAGTGCAGTAACCGCGGCCTTCCTCATGCTCCCTGAGAGCTTCTCCGAGGAAGACCTGTTTGTGGAGATCGCGGGGCTGTCCTACGCAGGTGAGTGGGGTACCTGGCACCGCGAGGGGA